>VZTM01015166.1:142567-185789 GCA_013400555.1 Jacana jacana | reverse complement strand
ATAATAAATAATAATAAGAAAATTTACAAAAGGGGGGGAAAAAGTAAACAGTATACACAAAACCATATCAAGCTCCCAGGATGTCTATCACATCACCAACAGGCATAGGGAAAAGTCCCAGACTGGATTTGGTGACAGACAGGAGCTGGATTCCAGATCTGGAGTCAGGATCACAGGCAGACGAGCAGACAGGGTCCTCCTCGGATATCCGCCATCAAAAAAAAAAAGCGTTGACCCTTTGATCCCTCAGCTTTTGTACAGAGCATGATGCAGATGGGATGGAATACCCCAGTTGGTCAGTTTTGGGTCACCTGTCCTGTCTGCTCCTCCCCACAAATCTGACCCCTCGATGCTTTTCCACTTTCGACCCTTCTACGTGGCAAATAACAAAGTTACCTGACCTTGGTTGTTCTAGCAATAAGTATAAGGGCCTCTCTGCACACCATCCCTTGGTATAATCAGTTTTACCACTGTAAGAGGGAACAGTTTCTTATCAATATGCTGTTTATTTAGTTTAGTTGAGTTCAGTTAGTTGGGAGAGGCCCAGCTAAAAAGTAAAATTACAAAACAGAAAATTAGTTCTGTTTTACCTCAAACCAGAATAATCATGTTTACTCATTCCCTGTGATATAACTGTAAACTCCTCTCAGCCTTCCTGCAGCATTGCCAAAATTACTGTTACTCTCCTACACGGGGCATGCAGATCACACAAGGACAGGTAATCTAACACAGACTTTCTACTTTGTGTGCANCGATATAACTGTAAACTCCTCTCAGCCTTCCTGCAGCATTGCCAAAATTACTGTTATTCTCCTACACAGGGCATGCAGATCACACAAGGACAGGTAATCTAACACAGACTTTCTACTTTGTGTGCAGACTGCAGTTTTGTTCTTTTGATCAAAAGAATCAAAATCTTTCCGCTCCCCCCAACGATAATTTCAACAACTTGGTCTCTATTTCAACCCTTGTCAGTCAGAACCCACTTCTCCATGCCTTTTATCTTCCTTTTTGGTTACTTAAAATGAACTGATAAGCCAAGAACCTGAATTCCACTCTTCAAGAATATTAAAGGGGCCATCTCTACCTTGCAATTTTTAATCACTGTGTCTCTAAAATAAAAAAACAAACTCAACATGCACCAATCAAGGAAAATTCAACAATGCCATTTCTCAAAGGACATAGATCAAGACCAGCTTGGAAAAGATAACAATTCATGACCAAAAAACCAACTTGCTTAGCAAGTGAGAAATTCTGCCTCACTTCAACTTGAGAATGAGGATAATTCAATTAATTGGTCCAGAAGGACCTCACAAACCCCTCAGTAAAAGACGAGCTGGCCTTTTCCTTTCCTTCTATAGACATCTCTCCTTGGGTAGAATCACTAGATGGGCAGATCTAAGAGCATTAAACAACATCCAAGGAAAGCAACATACACTAACTGAAATAACACGGGTAGCAATCTGACATGTCCAGAGCATGCAGATATCCACTAACTTTCCCTTCTATTGGTATGACAAGAGAGAAAGCTTAATGAGTAACGTGGAGTGAAATGTGTAGTACCTGGCTTCTCATCTTTCCAGCTGACTTGCTGTTACACCTGAAGTCATGTCATTTCTCTATTTCCACTCCCATCCCCTGCTTGTTTTTATTATTAGCTTTAAGTATTGCAAAGTAAGAACCACCTCTTACTATGAATTTTTCCAGGGCCCATATCAGATTCTGTGGCACAGTTGGGAATTTTGAGGTAAGCTGGCAAATTGACGAAGGAATAGAGTTTACTGAAACTTTGTCACAGCACCACTTCTGTTGAACTGTATCCTGAATTACCTAACAGTTACTGAGCTTGGAAAACCAGAGAGACTTCTTTGCCTTCCCTAACAACCAAAGTAGTTTCTTTAAGCAGCTTATTGGATCAGTAACTACACATACATTCTCCAACTCTGAGCATAAAACCTGGTTTAGGTAAGTTCAACTTGGTTTTCTTGCCCACAAAAATATATATCTCATTTTAACCCTTCAAAATAAAGAGCATAGCCACAAATGTTTACAGTATCCAGACAAACAACTAAGCATATAAAAGTCACACACACATCACAGAGATGACATATATATAACACTACCAGATTATTTCTTCTTTTAATACCCTTTGAAGTCTCAACTACAGCTTTATTTACAGAGGTCTCCAATAATTTTCCCCAAGAAGTCAGAAAATACAAAACCAGTTGCCATTTTTTGTAAAACAAAGGGATCTTTTATCAATACTACTGTGTCTACATGTTAAGGCAGTAACAATGCTTATACATTAACCTGAGTCATATAATAATCAACCAATTATTTATCATTGTTGTGTAGGTAAATGCTTAACATTTTGCAACAGGAATGGAGGAAAAAAGGGAAAAGCCGAGAGCGTATCAAAACCAAAGCTACCTTTCAAATACTTAAATTAAAAATGACACACTACTGCATCTGCCACTGAAAAGACTGGCAATAAACTTTGACTGCAAAGAACCATGAGAATGTATGTGCTCAGGAGGGCATTCCCAGAAGAAAGGAATTGTACAGAGGATCCAAAACAATCTGTATTGCATGAGATGAACATACACGCACCGGGACAGGCACACGCACACTGGAATTATGGACCACAGCAGGAGCAGAACAAGCACAGCAGGTACTGGCTGCCACAAGTCCATTGGTTATTTTCATTCCCTGACACAATTGGCCCCATCATCCACAATCGAGATTTAAGTTGGGTGATGGTAAAACTGAGGAATGAATTAAGCCCAAGAAAACACGTACTCAAAAGTGTGACAGAATTTTTAAAAATTTCTTAAGTGAAACTTCTCCCTCCTCAGAAGACTGTAATGTAGCATAGCTTGTTTTAATTAGAGAAAGGATATGATTAAAACAGGGTTCCATGTGAACAGTGCTGCATATCCAAAATGACTGGAGCCCTTCCCTCATCCAGTTCAGCAAGAAATGTTCGGCACTGCACAATGTCTTCTCGCTCGCTTACAGCTGCAGCAAATGTTTGCTGCAGTGTGAATGACACGCTGAACATACCACAAACAGTAAAACGATAGCTATTCAAACCAAAAATATCAAACGGCCTGGAAAAGCATTTTGACAAGGAGGAAACATTAAACCAGGTCTTTGTTGCATTTGCTAAATACAGAGGCTCATCATATTTCAGGCCATTTGTATTTAATTGTCCTTTCATCTGAAGAGCAGTGGATATGAATGCACATCAGGCAGCAGATGAGTCAGATGTTCTGAAGAGGTCCAATCAAGGACGCCTCACAACACAAGAGCACTGCATGCATAATGTCTCACACAACTGACTTCTGCTACAGCCTCAAGTTTCTTTTCAGTGCCTCATCCTATTCCATGGTGCTTATGCACCAAAGCACTGAGGAGAAAATAATAAATAGACCTGCAGTCACATAATTCAAAAAGTTAAAACACATGAGACTTCAGGAATCAGAGGTCCACACACTCTCTTAAAGCTGCCAAGAAGACATACATAATTAATACATAATTCTCTAAAACTCTGGCTTTGGTTCTTCTGTTGTTTCAACTAAAAGAAAAAAGTGCTCATGATTCACAGTGTCAATGCTTCCAAATGATTTTGTCAGATGAAGTCAAACTCACAATGGAATAGGTCACTCACAACACTTCAAAAATCAGGTTTTGAGTGGTAGACAGACACACACATATCAATTTCAGCACAAAGAAAGGAGAATCCCTGGTCTTTGGTGGAAAAAGCAGGTAAGTCATGAGTATGGAAAGAAGGAGCAACACAGGACATTAATTCAATTGCTTTGTCCTTCAGGTAAACCAGTGTGCCCTTGATACTGTCCCTTAATCTTTAGATTAGTTTCTCCATTTTGGTTTTAACAAAATTAAGTGAAGTGCAGAAGCAATCAGCAGACCACAACTTTACCAAAAATTCAGTTGAATCATTGGAAATTATTTAGAAAAAATAGACTGTGAATAAAATCATTAGTTGAAATCCCCAACTGTTGAACTGTCCCTCTGCATTAAACATGCAAACTGAAATTGCTAATTCAAGGTAAACATGGAAAATAACTCATCTTCTCTGTATTCCTTTTAATTCAGCTCTCAAATCAAACCTCATCTCTGTACAACAACAAATAAGGGGAAAAGAGATAGCCAGCGTGTAAATGAAAACCAGCTCACACTCCACAGAGCCTACATACTGCAATTTAATGCATCTTTAAGTATAAACTCTAGCTCTGGCATTATTTTGTAATCTTGAAGTGAAACAATTTAGGCTCTTATCTGCTTTTTCCTTTTCTCATCAACACAGCTCCTCTTAGGGTACAAATGACACTAGCTCTTGATCACGCTCTTCTTAAATCATCTTCACGCTGTTAGCTCTGAAAAGAATGATGCCTGCTCCAGAACACTGCTATTGCTAATCACTCAAATTGGGTCTCTCATAGGTCTAAAAGGAGGAAGAGCACCGAGGACAGCACAATGAAGATTAGATTGTTTTTCCCTTCCTTTTCAAGGAATACATCTAAATGCATCCCTTTCCTTCACCTTCATGGATCACTTGACCTGCCAAGCATAAGTTCCCCTGTGCAAAAGCTATGGCTACACTGGTTTTGTGTTGTATGAGAAACAGCCACCTACTTGAGGCACTGCCCAAATCAGAAATGAGTAACAGTGTGAAACAGCTTCAACAATGGTGTTCTCTATAGGTATCTAGTGACAAAAGCAGGGACATCTATTTCAGAATTAGTAAGAAAGCTGTTTAAGAATCAGTGGAGTCAACACTGACTAAAATTACTCATTACTGCAGCACCCTGGGCTCTGAAGCTCCACTTCACATCTGTGAGTGCACACATTCACAGAAAGCTGATGATGGGAAAGGGCATAGGCTGACTCTTCTAACCAAGGTCTCACCATGGAAGACTATCAAGAGGTGGAAATGCAGTACATACACTGCAGCTGAAGCTGTCAACTTGTACTTACCCCTTGCATTTTGACTGCCAGCCACCCCACGGGGAGATGCATACCTTTTCACTGGTTATGTGCCCAGATGGGACCTGCACATTGCCTGTCACCGGGACAATTGTCACATGCTGCCTCTCAGCCAAGAAAATGGTTTGTAGGCAGTACAGGTTGCATGTCGTGTCAGACTACAGCAAACAACTTGAGTAAAGTTTTCTTTCTGATCATCTTTATGCTTGAGGATAAATCATTTTGTATCCAATTAGCCCCATGAAAAGAAAGCTTCCAATATCACTCAAGGATGTTACGAGGTAGAGAAAGACACTAGAAGCTGCAGTATTATTATTTATCAGTTAGAGAAAGGCCGGTAGATAAACTGTTACAGAGTGCTTCAGACAAAAGTAGCCCTGCAACAGGGCAGGTCCCAGCTGACCTGCCAGGCTGTACTGGAGGTGCAACTGTCTCCTGCACATATTGATGATCTCAGAGAAAACTTGGCATCTTCTGCTAACGGTAACTCTACTTCCACCAAGGAAAAATCAGTTTCTGAATACAAAAACCTTTTAAGAAATTCAAAATAATTTAATTGTATTAACTTCTGAGCTCACAGGAAGAGCAGCAAGAGCTGGTGCATTCAAAAAGGTTCTATTAGGAAATTGTTTGGATTACTTTAATGCACCAAGCCACCACCACCAAAAAAAATAAAAAAACACCAGGGGGGTGGGGAGGCAGGAAAAGCAATTCTTCTTTACCTGAGATGCTCCATTTAGGCAAGGCACTGAAATAGGAACGTTACACAACAGCTCCAAGTGTTGTTCAGATGCGCTGCATGCCTCCTGCCCATGGGGAACCGCTGCGTGCCTTCCAAGTTGCCCATAGTCCGCTCTGCCCCAGGTGAACACCTTGCCAGTTTCTAAACAGAAAACACATTTCAAGATTACTTCTTCACAAGGTTCCTGGAACATCTGGTTACCAACCCAAAAGTAGAAAAGCACTTATAATGCATCTTGTCTAAAGCTTCAAAAACCTAGTGAAAACTCACTTCTGGGGGAAAAAAAAAAATATTAAAACTGGCTGAAGACATATTATATTATGAAGTACTTCTATGCAATTACTCAAACTTCATTAACTTGTTTTCTAGCAGAGTAACATCTGTAGGATGGCTTAGGCTGTAGATGAAACCATGTCAGTAAAGCTGCATAATCCTGGCATTCTGCATCCAATATATGCACTTTGGTTATACAAGGGACATATTTTTAGCTTAACAGAAGTACACACAAAAAAGCTTATTCTGAAAGATACAGTATTATTCTCCATTCCCAGTCTTTGCCATAGAGGCATCCATTGCATGTCCTGTACTTAACACACAGTCTATTTTTTCCTGATAGAAGATACCTTCTGTCACAGCTTCTGTTAGCTGAGTAACAGCCCTCAGGACAGCAACTGCTTAGCCAGGAACACCACCGCAGCTGTCATTAAGCATTGGAAATGCACTGGTTTGTTTTCACAGGCATACATATCAGCCAAGGAAAAAAAACTTTAAACAAAATCAGCAAAATCAGCATTATATGGATCATCCTTCTCTCTACACATTAAATCAGGTTCACTGCTGTGTGACTGACACACAGAAGCCCATTCCCCAGTGTGGAAGACATCCATAAAGCAGTTCTTTTTAGCTTTGGTTCCCAACATTTAAAAAACAAAAACAATATAAACCCCAAAGTCCAACAACAATAACAAAAAACAACAACAAACCCCAAACCCACCCAAGCCAAAACACAATAATGATAGCCTTGTTTTCTTAAAGAGGTAAATAGAACTCTGCAGGTAAGTCCTTAAAAACTGTCCCTTCTGGGCCTCCAATTAAAAAAAAAACAGTTACATGCACACAGCATAAACAATAGAAGCAGCAACCCACATCCCAGCTCAGAAAGAAGCCTGCAGAAGCCTGACCTTGAGTTACATACACACTTCAGCCAAGCCTCAAACTCCTCTCCAGAACTGAACTCAAGTTATAATCCAAATGATGTGGATTGAGGAAAACATATCCAAGTCAGCTTCAACACACACACCTCTCCCCTTGTCAGTCAGTACAGACATATCCCCCAGAGGGAACAGGAGCAGGAGGAACTGATCACATCCCCTGAAGATGTCAATTGGGGGTTTTCTTAACACATGCCATAATACAAACTTTCAGAAACCTGAATAGTTCCCTTTTCCTTTGAGTGCTGTTAAATTATATTGAAGGGGACAGAGGTTGGCACTGCTAGTTTGTGGAGTTTAAACTGATAACGCATCTTGTAAATAAACTGGAAAGCTCTAACCTCATATATTTCAGCAGATATGCATTTTCCTTGGAAATTTACCAGTAGTGTTATCTTTTACTCCAATCTTTGCAACAATTTTTCAGATGTGTTCTCTCAGTGCACTGATAATGCTTCCTCTGAAATAATTAAGTGATAAAATTAGTTGTCCTGTCTCAAGGGCACAAATATTTTCTTCCTTTGGAGCTTCCTAGCAGTTCAGAGAAAAGTTGAAACCAGTTATATATTAGTTTTGATACAAGTGAGGCCTTTCAATAAGGTAGCTTCATTTTTTAGGTTAATGCATTAAAACAAGTTTCATGAAACAAAATACCAGTATACCTTACAGAGATTAGTAAAACAGTTTGCAGTTTAAAAAACAAGTTTGTTCTGGAGGTAATATTTGTATAGATGTCTGCTAAAAACATCTGCTAAAAACATCTGCACCCACAAAATGGTTGCAAGAAGTTTCCTACATAAGTATGTTGTGCAACAAATTTAAAGGTGGACTAAGCTTCAGGCTTTTACATCAGACCAGGTCACTGTACATTTCCAGAGCCCTATTGGTGCACTGAGAAAACAGAGCAGCTTGCCTGTCCTTTACATCAACTACAGGAACTGAAGCTGAGTTTTTATGAAATTTAAAGCCAGAAAAATCTTCTGTAACATCTAGTCAGATCATTAGTATACTACAGGCTCTCAAGCACTACCCAGACATTGCTGTATTGATCCCAAGGATCATAGTTCAACTAAATCATTCCGACTTTCAGGAACCAAAAGCGTCAAGTGCCACATGCAAAGGCACCAGCAACTGCAAGACCTCTGGAAAGGCAAGCAGCGTATTTGATAATACAGACCCAGGTCCTCATACACAATCCAGAGCTCTAGCCTGTTCACAGGGGCAGCAAAGGCTCCTCTCAAGTCTGCCTTTGGGGGAGGCGAAGGGGAAGGATTATTTCCCCAACCAAATCTGGTGCTCTGTCTGGACACAGACACACAAAAAGCAACTCCAGCCACTTACATAACAAAAAAAAAGTCCTTTACATCATCACACCAGGGTACCATTCCACCTTGTCTCAAGTTGTGTCTACAGCTGGTGTCTGGACTCAGATGAAGGCAGTCTAATATCCCAACACACACCTGACCAGTTACTCACTGAGAAAATAATTTTCCCACCCTGCCAGTGACCAGGAGAAAACAGGGAGCAGCTGACAAAAATCACCATCTTGATGAGCAGCTAGACTAAGTTCTGTGCAGAGCAAGCAAGCAATTCTGTTCCCTCTGCCAGGCCTGTGAAAGGTGGAGAAAAGTGCAGTGGTCTACAGCCTCCCTGACTGCAAGATCAGAGCAAAACATCACTACTGCCTACTCCAAAGTCAAACTAGACTGCATACGTAATTTCTCCTCATGAATTAAAGGCCAGCAAGACCATCATCTGCCTCACGCTGCTGCCTCCAGGATTAACTGGGTTTACTTTCCAGAAACCACTCCTCTTTTCAACAGGGTTAATTTTTGCAATTGCAATTGCCATCAGCTGCTTATTGTGTCTTTCTCCATGTCCAGTGATAAAGACCCTTACCCCAGTCTTTATCAATAACTGGAAAAAGTCCCTCTCTTCATTATTTATTCTGTGTGCCAGGGTCTATAAAAGTTTGGTCTTTTTTTCTCCTACACTGTGGATATTGGTCTCCCTAAGTTTTACTCTGCAATTCTGCCATTGGATCATTTTTTGAGGCCCTACATTGAAATTTCAACAGTAACACCATGTTGAAATGGAATTAATAGAACTGGAAACTAATCCCAGTAGTTTTACTCAGCTTTACAAAGCCTTTGAAGTACACTCATCTCTATTATTGCAAATTATTCCAGTAAATTCAGTGGAACTGAAGAATTGCAAGCAAATTTGAAGGATTAAAACCAGACATGCTTAGCTACAACAAAACACTTAACATCCACAGATTTTAATTTCTTTCACTGGACAACCAAGCACAGAATTACTTACACATGCAAAACCAATCAGAGACTTTAGGAGAATTTAAACTGTTTCTGTTTACAAACAGAAATAACTGTAATTAACTTTTTCCTTTTTGCCATTATAAAGCAAACAAGTTTCAGGTGGGTATTAATAAGCAAACAATATCAATTGAAAAAATTAAAGCCAGATAAATTAATTTTTTTGCTTTTAGGAAGAACTTCTCAAATGCCCAAAGATTAGGTAAGCAACCAATTCCTTCTCAGTGCTCATCAACTCAGTTCTCATTTCTAAGCAGCAGAAATTCACTCCCTAGGCTTGCTCCTGTTTGGTGAGCATTCCCCTTTTCATGGTCAGTCATTCCTAATTTTCAGCTGAACACATCTGCCTGCAGATCCTTTTTAATAAATAAGTAAAAAATAAATAAACATGTCTGTCTTTTCTGTGAGAGAACCTAACAGAAGCAAATTTAGAATAAATTAGAAAAAAAAAAAAAAGAAAAAAAAAAACAAGTCTCAAGTGGAAATGTCAAAGGCAGACACCAATGCATGGAAAATTCCAGCCAAAAATGTTAAAGTCTTGTCAGGATTCTAAGCAAAAGAAAGCACTGAGTTATGACAGAAAGCATTAAGCAATTGTAATGAGAGGTATCGCTACTGTGCTGCTTATAATATAGATGGTATTTTAAAATGTTCTAAGAATATTTGAGAAAAAGACATTAGTCATACAGAGTAAGGAGGTTGCAGGGAGAATTACTTAAGAATGAAGAGTGATATAACAAGGAGCATTGGTCTAATATTAGAATAGAACAGATTTTAATTATAAGTCAAGAAAACATACACAGTGATGAGTCAACTGGACAGAATACATCAACCATGGAAGTGGCTGAGGCATCAAAAATGTGGGTATTTCATACCAGGCTATATACAGTAAAAGGGCACAAAAGGCAGGAGTTCTTTCTACAACTTGTGTGAAAGAAAGCACCATACAACGTTGGAAAGTTTTTCCAATTCTCCTAACAGTGCTTCCTAAGACCTTGCTCTTGCCCTGTCCTAAGCATGGAGGGTCCAATTCCACTTCAACTCTCAGCTGTGAACATCCACACATTGTCCCAGATGACTCCATTGCAACTGTTCCTTTCTTTTTCAGTAGGCAAAGGCCAGAGGGTTCAATATCATTTAGAATTAAGTAGTAACAGATACAATTCATGCATCCTGTGTCACTCCAGTGTCAAACCTGAAGGAAACATAGAGGAGTTCAGTGAGCTAGAAAAAAAGGTCAGAAAGGTCAGAGATCAGAAAAATTAAGAAAAACTTCCCAATGGCCCCTTAAGCAAATAGTACATACAACAATATGCTACATCATTTGAGATTCTACATGATCATACAGATCTAGTTTGCTCTTGCTCTTTGAACTGTAAACGGAGCAGTCTGCATCAGTACACACACAGCAGCAAATCATCTGACACACATGCTCATGTCCCTCATAGAATACAGATGACAGTATGTGCACATTCAAGTGCTTACAGCACTACAATAGCACTCTGCTATCAGAAAGGCACCTCTGCATTTGCTTCACATCATCCTTCTGTCCTTATGCTATCACAAAGCATAGACAGTTGAGAATGGCCTCAAATATACAAGTTCACACCCTTCAGAGTATTGGAAATCCAGCAACATTGCATAAAGCACTTCTGCCTGATACTGTAGCTCTTACTGTGCTGCTGAGCCTGTAGAGCATGTAATTTTTCCCTTTTAGCAGTTTCTTATCCATCTGCTCAGCTGCATAAGAATTTAGAGACTACTGACAATAAAAAAAAAAAAAGAAAAATCATTTTAGTTTTAAAAGCAGGTTGGTTTCTCAGTAAAACACAACAGAGGAAGAGGAACGTTACTTGTTTTCACTAGATTCAGATTCATCTTTACATCAAGTTTCCTGGTTTTAGATAATATCATGATTGTGCTACTGTTATCTCCTTGAAGTCTCCATTCAGTATCCAGGCAAGCTTTGAACTATCCTTTCATAAATACTGGATGAAAGAGTTCATCAAGGCTATCTCAATTCACAGTTGCATTAACAATTACTTTTCAAATGAACTCTGGATATTCACACTGAATGTTTAATCTCTTTCAGACTTGAAACAGGAAGTTCTATATAAAATTCCTAATGCTTCCTTTTGCATGAAAATTCATAGCAGCAGGTATTAAAAACTGACATTTAGGAGGGTGCCTCTGCCTCCTCCCTGCCCCACGGTGGTCAAACCAACACCTCTTCCCCAACTACAGATCTCTGCTGCCCTTCAGGATAACCACTAACGTCCTTCCACCATCCTGAGAAACTTTCTCGCCTACCAGTCCTACAGCCTGACACCAGTACCTCTGCATGGTTTCAGTACAAAGCTAAATTATCTGCTCTGACAAAGGTTTAAATGCCCCCTTCATTCTCTTACATGGGAATTCAGTGTATCAGAGCTGCCCACAGCTCTCAACACATTTTCTTTCTGTGATCTCCTTACAGACTTCTGACTCTTTATAGAATAAGGCACACTCCTGATTTTTTTCCATATTCATTTATAATAGCTATTAAAGCGGGGTCACTAAAACACAAATCTATGCATAGTATTGAGGCCATGCCTCTTCAGGAAAATTCAGACAAAACAGCAAAAGCATTTCAAGGATGTCAGCAATAAAAAATTAGAGATATTTCAGTTGCAAATTTCAGCCTACTGCAGCCACAGGTTGCAATACATATCTATTTCAGAATAGTCCACAGAGCATCTACTCAGTATGCTGCCATTCACAAGGGTTTCCAAGCACCCTATAAATAGGCATAAATCTGCAACAAAAGGCCACAAATGCCACAGGAAGAGAACCATAATGGCATCACCAGTCCTCCTGCAATAGTTATCTCAGTTAGAATTCCTATACTTTTCAAGTGGGTTAAAAATTTCTGCCATTCTTATCTACATCTGATGTTCCCAAATCTGGTGACCAGTTTAACCACAACCTTGTGGGCAAGACAAACCAACAAGTCACCTAAGGGACACCTCTAGAATCTGTGGCTCACCTATGATCTAGCAAAGAAGTGGCTTATCACTGTGACCCATTCCTGTTGCTCAAGAAAAGAGGAAATTTAAGAAATCAACCTAGACAGCAACTACATATCATGAAAGAAAATCCATCCAACCAGTAGGAACTCGAGGAACTCTGTTGCACAGCGTTAACGCAAACAGATACAGCATAAGGGAACAGTCTCCTTTCAGAGCCTCCTGAAAATATCAAAAGATTAAACATCCAATGACTTGTATGAGAATGTGATGTAGTGGAAAATACTTGGCTAGGCAGGTAAAGTATAAGGATGTGGGAGAATTCAAGCGAAGACACTGTGACTGTTGACAGCCTTTTAGCACAGACTAACAGGTTCAAAGCACGGACTGAGAAGTTTTTAGGCAACCGTTTACACCAAGACAGCTTGAGAAACTTTAGAGCCAAATAGTTGTTCTCACCTCTAGGCCACCAGCCTTCATTGTGCTTGAACTACTTGTGATGGGAAAGGTAAACCAAGCCAAGGAATCAATCTGTCTGAAAAATAGCCTTGAGAATTGGAGCTTAGCAACAGTAAATATTGCTAGAGGCAGCGCTGGATTAAGTCAATTTAATATTCTGTCTGATAAACTAGAGGTAACTTCCACTTTTGTATGGCATGCTAAGCTTACCATGCACCTCACCAACATACCCATCTTTTATCAGGACTGGTGGACACCACTAAACCACTAAAACATCTAACCAGCTTTGGCTTTTGTTCATTAAAAAAACAGGTACCCTTTTTCTTTTTTGCTTCCACAGTTGTGTCTCAAGATGGGCAACGTTCAGCTGATGGCATTATTCACATACTTAAGAGCACGCCTCACTGCTCTGAAAGACTAGACAAAAATAACTTTTGAGTATGGCAAATTCCAAGACTCTCCAGAAACCTTGGAAGTCCCCTCTCTGGGCTTGGGTGTTAGACAGAATACAGGCTGTTTTGCTTTTAGAGGTGGCACTAAAAATGGGAAGTACCATACAACTCTCTGAACACACTGGAACAAAAATTAAAATGTAAGAAGTTAAATGTTTGTAAAGTTGTGTCGATACTGCTGGTATCAAACATATATAGATGGTGGCTCAAAAAAGAAAATGGAGGAGTGGGCTGTCACAAAGTCCATGAAACAAAACTGAGGAAGGGGTGGGGGCAGGAGAAATGTTGAAGCACCTATCACACTTTGCATTCATGCAACAAGACAGGAAAATTCACTTTTCTCTCCGCTCATGATTAGAGTCATGACTGCCTCACCAGCTGTGCCTCTGGCTCATCTTAAATTCAAACTACGATACATATCTCACTTTTAGGCTTTTAATAGCTATGCCTTAAAATGCAGATTGCTGGCTAAATTTAGTTACGCGATTAAAAACAAATCTAACTCATCTCTACCCAGCAAACAGAAATGCTGCATTCAAGGTTCAATAGAGGACTTAACTCTTCAGCTAAAACCAAAGTCCTAACACAAAGAAGAAAAAAAAAGAAAGAAGAAGAAAAAAAAAAAAGAAGAAAAATCAAAGCACAATTTAGTGATGCCTCTAAAAAAGCAGGATGCATAAAACATTAACCAGCTATGGAAAAGTATCTGCAACCACATCATAGTATACCATAGGGCTTTTGCTCTGTACTTCTGCAAATAAACCCTGCACTATGCTACTACAGCAGTATGAGTCATACACTTCCCCTGACATTCTATATTTATATCTCTGTGCCCTTCTGCACTGCTATAGGCTTTTTTCCATATAGGCCTCCCTACCCCGGAATTTCCTTTCTTCTGCGGTTCAGCATCTCTTCCTCTAACGTTCCGCAGAGAACTGCACAGACACTTTCTTTCTAAGCACTTACTCAAATCTTTCTGGGCACCATTTTGAAAAAGTAACACCCTTGAACTATTATAATACAAGGCATACACTTTTATTTGTTTACAATTATTTTCTTGTGTCTTATTTCCTTCCTCTTTGTCTGTAAATGGACTGCTCAGACATTATCCAGCAAGGTTCAGGCCTTATCTCATTAGACCTAACACAAAACAGAGCTAGAGAAAATCTTATTCTGAGATTACAAATTACAACATATCTATGTTTTCTAGATCATGTTATGAAAAGCATCACTTATAGTTCCAACCTTGCAAACATTTGTGAATCTGCCTACCTTGGAGAACGCGAGTGATCCTGCTACTCTCAATATCCCATTGCCACCTGAGCCTATCTAAGAAGGAACAGGCATCTGTCTACAAGAGATAAACAAGGTAAAAGCAATTAAGTTCCCAGTGCTAATATTTGCCTTGTCAAAAGACTCGAGGGCATGCTGTGGAAAAACAGATATAGAAATATCACACAAAATGCTCTGCAATGGCAGTCTGAAGAACCTGGCTTTTTTGATGTTGTCCACAAGATACATTCCCAAGAGCAAATATTCAGAGACCATTTGCAGAGATTTCACCAGATAACAAGCCTCAGACACACATGATTCTGAAGAGCAAGTGTCACAATACCTACAAAGAAATAGGAAGCACTACAAAAATAAAGCATTAGACAACCAGTCCTGGGACTTGCTAAGTGGCTTTAACTTTCTCAGCAGCTCCAGAAGCAGCTGAGTTCTACATCCAATGGAATTCACCCCTTACTGTGTGCTGCTTTTAAGAAATAAAATACAAAGAAAGAACAATACCACAAAACCAACGATGGCATCACCAGAGCCTCCCAGGAGATCACGCCACTTGTTCAGAGTCAGAACCATGAGAACAGCACCTACAATTGACTGAGTGGGCTGTTCACCTCAAATACCGAACACCTCTAACTGCAGCATTCTCACTGACAGGAGGAACATAACAGTCTAAAAGAGGATGGGAAGGGAAAATTCATATGCTTTGAAGTCAAGGTATGAATAATGAGCAATAATGTGATGCATTCCCTCTGGAATATGCCCATTTTCCCCTACCCCCAAGACAGACTGAGTTTAAGAACATGGAGGGGAAGGAAAAAAAAAAATCTAAAAAAATCACAACTTTCCACCTCAAACTATCATAGAATACTTTGAGTCAGAAGGGACCTTTAAAGGTCATCTAGTACAATACACCTGCCATGGGCAAGGACATCTTCAACTAGATGGGCTTGTTCAGAGCTCTGTCCAACCTGACCTTGAATGTTTCCAGGGACTGGGCCATCTACCTATGCATGGGCACGATGCTTAACCTCAATGTGACCGCAGGGAAAGAGGGGACAAAAGTGTAAATAGCTGCATAATGGTGAAAGTATCCAAATACTATTTATGTCCTGAAAAAATTCCATCATTTACAATACAGTGCTACCCAGTTAGCAGAGTTCCCCTTGACTCTTGCCTTCTTGTTCCAGCTCAGACATCTAACTCATTAGAACTTGCATATTAAGAGATTGACTTTGAGATGTTTTCAGCATTTCTAAGCTACAGGACACAGAGCATGAGGCAGAAGTTTAGATCTGGAAGTCTAAACATTTAGAAACATTTAAGAAACGTTACTACCTATGTACAATGAATGCAGTGCAAGTCCTTCCTGTAAAGAAATCTGAAATTCCCTGCAAAGAGGGAATTACATCGTTGAGATTTACTTCCAATGTTTAACAAATGAGGCAGGGACTGCCCACAACCACTCTGTATTGCTATAGCACCTGTATATGCCAGCAGTGCCAGCACACCTCTGCTTAAGGACTAGCCAGGTATGTCCATGAACAGGGCTGTAACATAAATATTGATGAGCTATGCTGCCCATTAATAACACAGGGGGGGAGGGGGGATAAGGGAGGAGCATTAGTTTGAAAGCAAGAGGGGAGAAATAAGAAGAGAACTTTTCTCCATAGGATTATACAGGGAACGTCAATGAAAATAAGAACTGGCTCTTCGTGGCTTGCTTTTCTCTGACATTAAAAAGGATGTTGATCGAAAGGGGCAGTACCCTCAATTCATGTTTCACAGCATACAATGAGATAGGCTATCCTATGACTTTTTTTCCTGCTCTAAAGCAGGTGGCCAGATGGGGAAGAGTCATTGCTCTGAAGTGAAAAGATTAAAAAAATCAGAAACTCAGGAAACAATTTTACATGTCTACAGAGGACCAGTTCACTGCAGGGACTTGAATCCCAAGGGCATGGGGCCACTTGATTTTGAGGAACACTGCTCCAACCCAGCTCTGGTGGATTAGAGAAACTTTGAATAACTACAGTAGATTTTCAATTCAGACACATCAGCTGTTTGTTACATTTCAACCACCAGCTTCTCCCCGTGTGCATGCCCATAGTGCTTTGGTTTTGTTCAGTGATTTGCTTTTTTTTTTTGATCTCTAGTAAAGTGAGCAAACAAGAAGAGACAAGCACAAAAGGATTTAACACCCTTCTTTGTAGTGTGTGACTTGTCAAGATGATGCTTCAAACCATATGAACTTGAAGTAATCCACACCGTCACCCTTCCAATTTCCCCACCTTTCTCCACCTTCTCTCTTCTGGCATTTTTATTTTCCATTTTCTTTTAAATGGCCTGCTTGGACTCTGGTTGGCCATATCGCCAGCAGGCAGAAGCCTGGAAGAAAACATTTGTGTACAGACAAATTCCTACAAAACAACCATCGGCTGTTATAAGGTCCAAAACGGGAGATGAGAAATGCCAAACTGATTTTCAGTTTGCTTACTGTTTCGGATGGAAAGGACAAGGAAGACACAATCCTAAAGGATTTTCTGTAAATATAGATCTTGGGCAACTTTATAAAAGAAAGTTTTTTGAAATTCTAGAAAAATAAGATTTCTTATATTCATGACAAAAAGATCTTAGCAAATCTGACATAAAGCACTGGCCCTGAATAGATCTTTGTCTTCACAATGTTTCATACAATTTTTCTTTTACTTAAATGACACCAAGTACAAGTGAGAATGAGTTACCTAAGGAAATCCCACCCCCTCCTAGGGTTTCTATTCTGCATCAATCAGATCTTTATATATTCTTATTGCCCAACCATTGTCTCAAAAAGAAAACTCATAACTATTGTGATTACTTTATTCTTATTACATACTGTGTTCTTCACAATACTGGACAGTGAAGAAAGCAAACCTGAACCAAACAAGCTCTTAAATCCAGCAGAGCATCCCCAAAATCTGATGTGCATCCTAAGGGAGACTGGGATCTGCAGATGAAGAGGAATTGTTTTATCTACGTCAGCTGCTTGGCATCCACATGAAATATATGTACCTACACTGAGAGACAGCCTTTGCACAGAAGTTCAAATAGGAACTACAAAAAACAGAGGGAGTTGTACCTGAGTTTCAAATACCATGCCACAAACTGGGCTTGAAACCACTCCTTATCCGTCTATACAAAAGAAGACTTAAAAAACAACACAAATGTGCAAAAAGGCTTGCAAAATGCCCTCCAAAATTTTCCTTGGGGTAGGAATGACATATTTGTTCTTCAGGGCCCTCAAACCAGGAGGGAGATTGAGTCTCACTTACCAAGAAGAACTTGCTGCACAGCCACTGGGGGCCTGCACTGGGTCATGCTTCTCAGAGCAGGTGCATCAGTGCCTACTGACAGCTGTTCCTGTTAACTGGATTTCCTCAAGTGTGTTGGACTGGCTCACTGCAGCTTTTGGTTGCAAGTTCCTCAAGGTAGCAGCTGGTTCATCTTGTTACATGGCGTTAGTGCCCTAACAGTCTGTGCTTCCATGCATATAATTATTAAAAAGTGAGTATCCAAAATATACCGCCAAAATTAAAATTGATGTGGAGATCAACAATTCAAAGTTAAACAAAACCAACATACATTCCTACATATAAGAAGAATTAATCATAAGGTTTAGATTTCAACAATATTTATAAGCAAAGCAATATTTTTCATGGGCTATATTAAAAAATCATTAATCTCTTATTTAAGGAAATGAAGCCACAGAGCAGCACAGAGAAATAGAAAGAAAACCAATTCTGCTTAAGGAACCCAACAAACAGTATAGGATACTGTTGCTAACCCCACTTGTGTATATACCAGACTCAAGCACTAAGACACAGACATCAGTTGTGGTATTTTCAGAGCACTCAAAAATCAAGCTATGTCAGCTGAATGCTTACAAATACACAAAAATTAAAGCCCCAGGTACTAGAAAATACGCCGCTGCACACACTTTGTTAAGAGAGAGATAGTACTTCATGTTACAACTGCACAGAGTCATTCCTAGCACTCAAGCATGGACAATGTAACAAGTACATTTAGCCAGTGAAATTTTTCATCACAGACTTGTCTTAGATTGTTTTATGGCTTCTCACAACTGGAATAATTTAAAGAATAAAAGCCACTAGTCTAGCTACCAAATAGAGCAAGTGGATACGCTCTTCTGACAGATCTCATTGTACTTTCCAAATACCAAAGAAGGGAAGAAAGCTCTTCTGTAAGACTGCAAATCTGGAACTCAAAATCCCCTTTTGTTGATATATCTCCTGTATCCTACAGTGTCTACCTCAAATTCACTATTTGAAAAATACTCCTTGAAAAGCACAAGTCAGATAGCCTTGGGGGGTGGTGGCGGTAGTTCCTGTTTGGCTTCTGTTTTTTATTAAAAGAATCCCAAAAGGAATAATTTTTTCAGAAGCACTCAACTGCCACTAAGCTCTTAAAAAGCTTATTATCTATGTGTTCAAATAGTAAGATTCATTAACGAGCATTAAGCTTGAATAATTAATTACTTAAACAGGAAATGTCAATTCAAAGGTTATGAAAACAAGTATTTAACAGTCTTTAAATGCTGCTAGGGTTAAATGAGATGTCTAGATCAAGGCATGTACAGGTAGTGTACACATAGGCAGCTTCTTTCAAAAGTTCAGCTTGATAAATGCTTAGTTTTAAATGAAGTTATGTGAAAATGTAACAGGCATTTCTCTGGTATGCATTTCCAAAGACCAACATACCTGAGAAAGCAGAGTAAACATACATTGTGGTTGGCAACCACCTGCCGTACGCGTTAGTTCATCTCTGATGTAATGACTGGTTTCAGCTTCCAGCTTTTGATTCTACGCAAAGTGAGCACAAAGGCTTTTACCTTACTAGGTATTCAAACTGTTGGCGTGAGACGATCTTATATCCGCTTCACAGAAGTGCCGAATTTCCCAAGGGCAAATTCTCACCATTTGTCTCAATTCTTTACATTACTAAGGGCTTTGAGCTGCCAAATTTTCAATCAACGCCATCATCATTCCACTATGTACAACTATGTTATTTGCTCTGACAATATCTAACACTCAAAATGAAATGGTCATTTTTTCGCCACCCTCTCCGTCCGCCCCGATTTCTGAGCTAGAAAGGGGTGTAGGGAAAAACCTCCAACTCGGCCTTCCAGTCTTGTTGCTGAGTAACAGTGCCTGATGAAGAAGCATCGCTGTGGATGGTGGTTGGGACCCACAACACATGGGAGTCTAGGAGTTGTATTAAAAGCCAGGAGGCAGCATGGAAACAACTCAAAATTCTACAGTCTCTGGCCCAGTCTGTCAGAACAGTGACCAAATAACAGTGGTTTTGTGAGTTGAGTCCACGTTTGGATCTTTCTCTGGTATTGCCTATGAATGTGGAACTTGGAGGCACCTTATGACAGAAGTTCACAGAGCAGTGAATTTTCTCTTGCCTTTACCTTTGTTTCTTTTTGGCTTCTAATAGGTGAATTGACAGAGATGTTAGCACAATGTGAATGAAACTATTTCAGTATGATTCAGGAGAAATGGTTTAACAAAAGAGCAAATGGCTTAGATAATGTCCACAGTTCCAGCTACTATTACGCAGAAGAATCAGAAAGACGTGGACACTTCTGGTCACATTCTTCCTCTTGGAAGGAAGTTTGCATCAGCTTTGTACCCTAATTACACAATAGTTGTGAAAGGGAAGGTGTTTCCAAGAGAATTATAATCATTGCAATTGCAACACTTTAATTTGCTTTAAGAGAAAAAGAATAAGTAGAACCCCCAAGAAATAGCTCATCACCAACAAGCTGCACGTGTCGCCCCCCAGAACTACAACTCTTTTTGCAAATTGGCTCCAGTGCTATCGGATATTGGAAATGGAACAAATGCCACATTTTTAGGAATCCTATATACAAGCACGATCAAAAGGTATTATTTCATGACAAAAAAAGGAGGTTTTGACTGCTGAGAGTCCAGGTGAAAGCCTCTCAGCAGAAACAGAACCCAGACATAACCTACACATCACAACCAGGAATATATTCTTTTGTTTTCCAATAGGAATGGAACAGAATAGACAACTAAAGACTCTGTCACACAAGTAATTACATCTGTGTGATCAGCTAAGCCTGTCTTCAAATGCATTCTTTCCTAAATTCAACTTAACCTACAGTTCTCAGCCTGCTCTTCTTGGTATCCTTCACTGCTTTGTACCAGCTGTGTGTTGGCAGTGAGGTCCCATTAGAGCTTTCTTCTCTATAATCTTCCACATATTTGCTAATGTATCTGACCTTGTTTATTGCGTTTGCTAAATATATGGCTAGCCATAAACTGCAGCTATTCAACCACAAAAACCAAAGAAAACAAACAAGAACAGGGGGGTGGCGGGGAGAGAGAGTCACGAATCCCTTATCTCGCACACCAATGACCTGAACAAAATCTATACCACATCCGCGTTTTAAAGGTTCATTTCTCTGAAAGCTTTTTAAAGATCAAAGTTCCTTTGAGTTGGGACAGACACTCACATTACTCAGGTCCACAAAAATCACTATTTCCAACAGCCAAAAAGAGGATATGGCACCACCAAAGAGAGAGAGAGAAATTTAACATAATATAGTCCCTCTTCCCACAGGTGGTCTACATTAGAAAAGTCCCAGAGTGCAATGTAGAATGATTACTTGAGTCATTCTCCAAACTCTTCCAATCACGATCCCAAAGGGTGGTGCTCAATGGAGTTAAATCCAGCTGGCGGCCAGTCACCAGTGGTGTTCCTCAGGGCTCAGTACTGGGGCCTTTCCTTTTTAATATCTTCATTGATGATGTCGATAGGGACATAGAAAACACTGTCAGTAAGTTTGCAGATGACACTAAGTTGGGTGCGAGTATTGATCTGGTTGAGGGCAGGGATGCTCTACAGAGGGACTTGGATAGACTGGATAGATGGGCCAATGTTAATGGCATGGCCTTCAACAAGGCCAAGTGCCAGGTCCTGCACTTGGGCCACAACAACCCCATGCATCGCTACAGGCTTGGGGAAGTGTGGCTGGAGCTGCCTGGCAGAAAAGGACCTGGGGGTGCTGGTCGACAGGAGGCTGAACATGAGCCAGCAGTGTGCCCAGGTGGCCAAGAAGGCCAAGGGCGTCCTGGCTTGCATNGTGTAGGGGAGAACTTGTAGAGTAGGGCTGATGGTTGGACTTCATGATCCCAAGGGTCTCTTCCAACCTATATGATTCTATTTACAAAAATACATCTGGACAGGACTAAGCAAGCATGAAAGTAAATCATGGCCAAGAAAACCTGGATAGACTAGCCTTATGCACTGTATCCTCCCCTTCTACTTTGAGAGAGACATTCTATAGGCTGCACCTTAAAGAACAAATAGTTCCAACCCCCCTGCCATGGGCAGGGACACCTACCACTACACCTGAGCAGGTTGCTCAAAGCCCCATCCTATGGCAGTCTTGAACACTCCCAAGGATGGTGTAGCCACAACTTCTCTACGAAACCTGTTCCATAGTCTCACCACCCTCAGAGTAAAGAACTTCTTCCTAGTATCTAATCTCCCCTCTTTCAGTTTAAAACCACTACCCCCCATCCTGTCACTACACTCCCTGATAAACAGTCCCTCGCCATCTCTCTCACAGGCCTCCTTTAGGTACTGGAAGGCTGCTAAATATCTCCCCGGAGGCTTTTCTTCTCCAGGCTGAAGGCTGGAGAATTTGTCATAGCTGTTTTCCTCCTGTCTTACAATCCTTGCTAAAAACACTCAGCATTTGTCATGAGTTAAATTTAACAAAAATCCATTTAAATGCTACTTGCCAAAGACCATCTGAATCTCCATTTGCCAATATATTTAGAGTATAGCTTATATGGGGAATTTAAAATTAATATTGTGATAAGTTTCTTTGCCCCTAATGCCAATCCCTGGTATTTTATAATTAATAGCTTCAATCAAAATTAGTGACAGTTTAGCATCTTCCTGACACTTGACTCTACACATACAAAAGATATAATACCACATGGCATGCACAAATATTTAATGCACCAACAGAAAGTTACTAAGAACAAGGAGGGGCAAAAGCAGGACAAAGACCAAAGAAACACAAATTACTCAAAAGACATTGTTAGCAAGGTTCTGTGAAAAAACTCTGCCTATGAACAACTCTGAACACTTGATACTCACCTTTCAGAATGTACCTTCAGTTCACATCAAACCTAGTCTACTACTCAGGAACGAAACCATAGAAAAAATTTCTTCAGAACTTTTACCAAAGTCGTATAGAAGTAATTCCCAGCATGGAGCAGCAGAAATAGGAGTGCAGAATCACAATATATACAACCATACACATACAAACCATATACATACCAACACATAAACTCTGACTTTGTAGGTTTAAAAATAAAGCCAAGGAACAATGCCAGCTCACGAAGAAAAAGAAGATGCCAATCCCTTCTAGCTATTTATAGCTATCTAGAACTCAAATCCATACAATTTTGAAAATAAAATCCAGGATGCTTTAATGTCGTGAACTAAATATTCATTAACTTGGTAACAAAACCCATGAAGCAAGACAACACAAGAGACTGTATAAGCCAGAGTCAACCCAAAAGTTTTGTTTATTCAGTTCTTGTTAAAGAATATATGTAAGAAACATGTTTGTGTGTAAGACAGAACTAAACAAGAGGGGCTGACACACAGAGTAGGATGTAACAGAAGGCTCTTGTTGTGCTGGTGAGCCATAGCTGCTAGTGACAAAATCTGCTGTGCCTCAAGAGAGCACACAGAAGATCCACCAGTTACTGAGATCAGTCTTCTGGCAGAAAATACTCCTGAGATTCAGTGGCAATTCAGTAGTTAAAAGGACAATCTTCCATCATGGCCCTGGCAAGATCCCACCCCTCCATTCTCCCCAGAGACAAGTTGTGAAGAATTTGGCTGCTTAAGTCTCATCTGCAGAAACCTTCCATAAATAGACTGACTGTAAATTTCAGTTTCTTGCTGCTTGAGGAAAGAATTCCCATCAAAAACCTGAGAACAGATAACATGAAAAACTTGATAAGTCACCACAATATAGAGTTCTTCTGGTCACTAGCTCAGGTTTCCTGTGTTTCCTTGTTTTTTATTCTCCTCTATATTCTGCTTCAGTTGACCACCAGACTGACCATCTCCATGATCCCACAAACAAAATAAGGTACAAACAAGTGAAGCAAGGAGAGCTACTCATATGAAAACACACCCAACTTCAACCTCCATGGTACAAAGATATTACTACTGTTTTCTCCAGGCCTGGATACCTGCTCAACCTGAGTCTCAACTGCCAAAGTAAAGCACAGCACAGTCTACAAGGTCTCTCTAAAAGGGAAGATGTTTAATCCAGGCAGCCCAATAGCACAAGATCACAGAGGAGACAAAAGATCTTACTATACCTTGATGAAGGCAAGAAGGTTAAACTTTGATAAATATTGAGGAAAGGAGGGTGTTGTACGCCAGATCCAGAACTGCACATTTCCACAGTTAACCTTTGCAAGAGTTCTCCCCTTCTGCTGAAGGCTCCTTCCCAAGAACTAGCTGAATCTGTGTACAAAGGGCCTCACAAAACTCTCAAAGTTGGGGCTACAGAGATACAGACTGGGCCATGCTTAAACAAAAAGGGGGAAATGCAAAGCCAGAAATACGAAAACAGAGCTTCCATAAATCACTGACGCTTTTCACTCGTGGCCATTTTTCTTAGGCACCTATAAAAGACTGGTGCCAGGGAATTTTCTCAATTCAGGGTGGACGAACCAAGGTCTGTTCCCAGTAGCAAAGAGAAAAGAGGATTCAAAATAATTGTTTCTGTAAGCAAAGCAGACCAATGACCAAATTTGCAACAACAGAAACCAACCTCATCAGAGCAGAATTCTGGATTACTGAAAGAAACAGTTCAAGACCATGTCAGAAATATGGGTATCTGCCTTCAAAGGACAGGATTAACCTAAAGAGGGCTCCTTTTAGTGAGAAAAAGGAAGTGAACAGGAAGAAAAAGCTATCACAGGGCTGTCCAAACAGTCATGCTTGGGAACAAATAAAAATGTTTGTGTGCCAGTTCATTAGTTTTACCTCAAAGCTTTTGCATTAACAGGACGATTCATGACTGGATTCATGACTTTTGTCAAAAGAAAAGCTTTCTTTCACGTAAATTACTTAACAAAAATCAACTCTCTGCATTGTTGTTTTCACAGAAAATAAACAGTAAATTGCCCTGAAATTCCAGAACACTTACAGATTATACACAAGTATTTTGCAGGGCTTAAATACCTATTTACATATGCACCTGCACGGGAAAAACACAAACCAATTCAGAATGTGAATTCAACACCTAAGATTCAGCTGCATTAAACACCTTGAACTGACTTAAATGCTGATTGTACACCTGTAGAATCTAACATACATCCATACAATTCCACACTTGTAATTCCACTATGTATCCATACATCAAACAAATGCTCATTTTTACTTTACATATGTGCCCTCCCACACATCTTTCAATTTTCAGACTACCCACAGTGTGCAAATTTGCCAGAAATTTCACCCCAAATGTTGATGGGCTACTGCGTTCCCTGTCCCCAGCAGGCTGCCAGCTAGGAACAGACTTCCTGAGAAACATACTACACAGTTCCCATCACCCCCTGCTTCAGTAGTTTGCACAAACTTTGCTTTAAAATCATTATCATGGAACTTGAAATAGCAATGAGAGGTAGATGTGGGATGGAACAAGGAGCCAGCTTTGAAGACAATACAGAAATAAGGCAATTTCCATACGTATCTACAATCTTTAAGCCTGTTACTGCACACAAAATCTCTCACAGATTCCACATTTTCTGCAAAGCTTTAATTTCTGAATTTTGGTTCCCAAGCTTGTGCACTTCTTTCTCTCCCCTCTCCATGCTCTACCCTCTATAACCAAATGCAAGACCAACAAGATAGGCCCTGAAGTTTTAAAATCTGCCAGCTGAAAGCAGATGCATCTAAAGATATTTTTTTTTAATGTAACTACTATCAGTCAGATTGTGAGATACATATGTTGTAAAACAACCATAACATCAGCGTAAACCCAGAAAGTGATGACAACTGAACACTAAGAACCTGTTTCATGATCTACTTATTCTCTCTCAAGCTTCACAGTTTTCAGGGTCCAAAGTTATATTCTGCTCATTCTAACTTCAGCAATTTTGGTACTTAATAGACTTTAGATCTTGTAAGTGCTCCTAAAAAGCCCTGCCACAAACGCTTCATGCCTTTTTTTCCTGTTGGATTCCATTCATGCTCTCAGCTTCACTTTGTCTCTCTTGTTCACTTCGCTGTTTTTCTTTTTTGTATTAAGCTGGAGCCTCAGCATTGGAACAAACTATCAACAGTAGAAGTGAATCTTCCACTCTCTCGAAGCATCCCAGCAGAGCTTCCAGATCTGCTTGGACCCAGTTTAGAGAACACTGGCCCATGCATCCCAGGGTAACTGTAAACCAGGTGATTACAGTGGTTCCAGTGACACTCTAATTCAGTCACTGACCTGCATCTTTAAAACACTGCACCCAGCATCTTTAAAAAATAAAAAAAAAAAGGAAAAAAACAAAACCCAAAACCCCAACCTACCGTCACGTACATAACTTCTAGAGGTTACATTTCTATCAAGCAAAAATTACTGAGCTTAACACTGGGGCCTACGTGTGGAATTCAATGGCATATTTTGGAACAACTCATATGATCTCCCCTGTGGCAGCTATTTCTATTTCTGCTGTAAAATCCACGCATCTTCCACTGACATTCATTGTTGCTTTCTTCATAGTGCACAACAATGACAGTATTTATTATGACAGCCAGAAACATAACAGGAAGGCTCTGAAAGACAAACTCCCATTGCTCCACAACATCGAGCTACAGAATTGTATGAAGGAGGTAAGAAAAACCATGCACCATAAAACCAAAACCATAGAAAAGCAAGTACATCTACCAGATTTTAAGCAGAGTTTACAAATCATAGAATCATAGAATGGTTAGAGTTGGAATGGACCTTAAAGGTCACCACGTTCCACCCCCCCTGCCATGGGCCAGGACACCACCCACTAGACCAGGTTGCTCAAAGCCCCATCCAGCCTGGCAATGAACACTTCCAGGGATGGAGCATCCACAACTTCTCTGGGCACTTCCCGACAGAGTCCCTCTCTAGCTCTCCTTGTAGGCTCCCTTCAGATATTGGAAGGCTGCTATAATGTCTCCCCAGAGCTTTCTCTTCTCCAGGCTGAACAAGCCAAGCCCCAACAGCCAGTCTTCATAAGAGAGGTGCTCCAGGCCTCTGATCATCTTTGTGGCCCTCTGCTGGACTCATTCCAACAGTTCCATGTCCTTTCTATGTGGAGGACTCCAGAGCTGGACACAGTACTCCAGGTAGGGTCTCACAAGCACAGAGTAGAGGGGTAGAATCACCTCCTCCAACCTGCTGGCCACACCTCTTTTGATGCAGCCTAGGATGCGGTTGGCTTTCTGGGCTGCCAGTGCACACTACCAGCTCATGTTGAGCTTCTCATCCACCAAGTCCTTTTCCTCAGGGCTGCTCTCCAGGCTTTCTCCACCCAACCTGTGTCTGTGCTTGGGATTGCCACATCCCAGCTATAGGACCTTGCACTTGGCTTGGCTGAACTTCATGCAATTTGCACTAGCCCACCTCTCAAGCCTATCCAGGTCCCTCTGGATGGCATCCCTTCCCTCCAGCGTGTCAACCACACCACACAGCTTGGTGCCATAGGTAAATCTGCTGAGGGTGCACCCTATCCCACTTTCCCTGTCTTCGACAAAGATGTTAAATAGCACTGGTGGCACTGCTGACGAATCCTGAGGCAGATGGACAAATGCCTTTCTTTCTTAAACATTCATTTTGCAGGTTCTGCTCCAAAGGTGTTTGGTGATTCTTACTTTTTGCTGGTTTTGAGTTAGCTAATTTCTAGTATTTTACCTATTTTCCCCAAACCCAGCATCCTACCAAATAAAAAACATCTACCACACATTAAAAAGAAAGTCAGGGGCTCCAGTTTCAAACTCTCTGACTGTCAGCTACAGTGGCTAAAAAGAGGAAAGGAGAGCCATGGTAAAACAGATGCTTTATTGGTATCACAGACAAGCATAAAAAAAAAGAAATATATAAAATAATTTAAAAGTAAAATAAATTTTTAAAATAATTTAAAAAAAAAGCGTCATCATTTTCTGTCCTAGTGAACGGCTGAAAATTCCATGCAAAGACGGCAAGCTCTTCCATACGAGGAGCGCAGCCAAGGCTTGGTTCACAAGCAAACTAGAGGGGACCTCTAGTGGGCAGGAACCGCACTGCTCGGTGCCGGGGACCGACGTCCTTCCCCTTCACCTCCCCGCACAGCGACAGCATCACTTACCGGCAGAGACAGATAGTTTTACCTACTGACTGGCAGCAGAGAAAGCACACACACGTTCAATTACAGCAGGAAGCCTCCTTTTTCAGGCCAGCTAGTTAGAAATATTCCCTCATTCTGCTCCCAGCATTTCAAGGGACACATTTTCATTTGCCTCAGGAGATGGATTCTATTTCACCATGAAGGGCCACTTCAGAGTGGTTTCTTGTGGCCTAAACAACGTGATGTTAAGTGATGTTCTAAGACACCTAAATTCAGCTGCACATTTGGAATGAGAATTCAGAACGTTACTCAGAGTGTGTCGAAGTATTTTGTTCTTCCAAGTCTTTTTAGCTGTAGGCAGTTTTGCAGAGGAAGCAGAAATACCTTTTTAACTGTGTTTTTAGGGTAACTCCTTCTGGGTTAAAGCTTGGAACTCTTTATCTGAGCTCAAATAAGGCAGAATTTCATGTGAAGGGTACATGAAAAATAGATTGGTGAACATATTAAGGAGCATACGTAGAAAACAAAACACCAGACTAAGAAAGCTTATTTATTAGACATCCCAGCTAAGAAGAAAGTATCATGTTTTGAATTGAAGCTGATGGTTCACCTCTAAGTCTTCAAAAGAGTTCTCCTGCTATATTTAGGTTTGCCTTCAAGTCAGATTGGTTCTATCATTTCCCAAAGTAGCCTGATTTACATATTCAGCATTATAGGCCACAACGCGGCTCTCTTTTAAATGATCTAAGCGATAACCTCTCCTTCAGCAGTTACCCTCAAAGGGTTTGCCTCAACCTGAGAAGGACCACAAATTAAAGTTGACATCGTTAAGTGGACCAGTGCAAGACAGCTGCTTGTTATTACTCAAAAATATTATCCCCTCCACCGCAGTGGTGCTCCCCGTGCCATTACGCAGAACAGGACGCAGGCCATTTCATAGAGCAGCCGCCTGAAGGCCAGAACAACTCATCTGGTCTGTCCTTCAGACACAGCGATGCCAGTACTGCCCTGCCATCATTGAAAAGAATGCCTGAAATTAACTTGATACAAGCATTCATGCAGAAAATAATAACTAAAGCAAAGACACTAAGAAGTTCACATCTTATCAGAGACCTGATCAAAAAGAAATCAGGGTCTCAACCTTAATCTTTTTGAACCAACCATCATCAACTAGGACCATTGCTAGTAGGAAATTATTCCTTATTTTGAAGGAATACTAGTGGTTCCACAAAACTTATGTTTGTCTCTTCTGTAGGAATCAGTAATCAGGGGAGAAAAAGAAGCAGTTGTCTTTCTTGAGAGATTTTGTGAGCTCCTTTACAGTAAGACTGTATACAACATAGAATCATAGAATCATATAGGTTGGAAGAGACCCTTGGGATCATCGAGTCCAACCAGCAGCCCTACTCTACAAGTTCTCCTCTACACCATATCCCTCAACACCACATCTAATTGACTCTTGAACACAGTCAGGGATGGTGACTCTACCACCTCCCTGGGCAGCCCATTCCACTGACTGACCACTCTTTCTGTGAAGAATTTTTTCCTAATGTCAAGCTTAAACCTACCCTTAGTCCAAAAGACACTTCAGTGATTAGAAAGAATAAAGAATTGAAGCTGATGAGGATCAAAGACACAACATTCTATGAAAACATTCCTTAACATTCTTAAGTCAAGGAATTCATTTCTCAGGAACTAACTTCCTGAGCCTGAACTGCTTTGTGATGAAAACAGCAGCAAATAAAGTGAGACTTGACCAAACTTGAAAGAGAAATGACAGGAAACAGGACTTTCAACACAACTGGTGAATGAGATACATGAGATATACAAGAATAGAACAGATATAAAGAGATGGGGGTATTAAAGTGATATCAGGAGCAATTAAAATCACTTCTAAGGACAGTGGGGAAGAAATGGGGGGAAAAAAAATTGTTTGTTTTGCTTTAGGTTGCAAAACAACCTCCAATGCAAAATTTTGCCAACAGCATGAAGGAAAAACAAAGCAAGTCTTTTAAAAAGGTTAGTTTCTGTAAGAGGGAAAGCCTAATAAAAAACATTTATGCTGTATTTCTTCTTTTCTGATAACGAAGTTGGTAGCTTGCCTGGACTCACTTTAGAAGTGTCAAGCCACTGCACCCATGAAACTGCCCACTATTCCTCCAGAAGGTTGCTCTTAACAACATGACTGTCTTGTTTACTATTCAGTGTCCCATCAGTTCCACAGTCAAGCACTGCTCATCTGGCAGATAAAGATCAAAATGTCACTCTGAAATGACAGAATTCATGAATTTACACATGAACAGTGTCCAGCTTTTATCCACCCACTTTCTTCCTGTGTCTTTCCAATGAGAAAGGTTTTAATTTACTATCAAGATAGCTGCAATGATGAACATTTTATTATTACTACTCTGACTGGGATTAATGTTCTGGAAAAAAAAAATCCAAACAGAAACACAAGTATATATATTGGCTTCTTAAAATTCCACTACCTTCTGTGGAAAACACAACACTAGACTTCAGATATAGTAATATAAATCTTGAACTACTCAATTTTGCATCATGCTGAGACTATTAATTAAAAAAACCTTATCCATCCTTTCATGCAGCAAAATCCCTCTATACACTGCAACATCTTTCCAAAGTATGTTCTTACCTTCCGCAAAGAACAGAGAGAAGCATATTACTACAATATCCCTTGTGTTCTCCCGTGTTCAAAAATCACTCTGTTTTGCTTCTTTTCCAGTAATTGTGGAACTCTCCAGAGTAAAGTGAGCAGGAACTGTTTATATCAGTGGTCTCCAAAGCGGAGCACATGCAGCCCAGGGGATGTGCAAGAGAATCCACTGGAGGCCAGGAAGAAAATAAAAAATAAGTCAATATTTTAATGTATTAATAAATTATTAAATGGGTTTGATTTAGTTAATAAAACAATAACTTAAGTAGTGTTTATTTCATCCTATAGAATTCTTCTCAAAATGTGTATTGTGCATGCTTTACAGTATGCATAATACATTACAGTAGCCCAAGTCTATAATTTATAAATAAACAAGTATATACATACTGGGGATGCATGCTCAAAAATAATTTTACTGAATACAAGTGCCCAATCAATAAAGTTTGGAGACCACTGGTATACATGGCATCTGCACCAGGAAACTGAAGCAGCATTTCCTCCTTTGCAAGAAAGAGGTAAAAATAATGGAGGAAGAACTACCTGCAGTGAAAAGTTTAATCGCAGGCAGTGAGTGATTTTTCAGAAACAGTTAAGGGCTTAGCTCACATTACTTCTAGTAGCTGAGCAACCCTCGAAAATTCCACGAGATTCTGATTGGTATCTTGAGCTGCCAAAAGCCATTGAAAATCTAATTCTGGATGATATAGGTTCAGGTCTATTGACTTTCAAAGAGATTTAAAATTCTAAACACAAAAAAATCAGTTTCAGCAATAACTTAGGCCACTGCATCACTTGGCCAGTTTTCTAATGCAGACATAAAAAGTCAGCCTATTTTTATTTAAATTCCTTTCAAATATTCACCCCCTCAAAAAAAAAATATTTTTTAAAAATCACTCAACACTTTTTTTCATCTTAAAATCACCTACTAAGATAATCACTTAATTTCTGTAATGGCCATGGATAAGTATCAATTAATAGAAACATTAAAGTTACTAAAACTTTGGAGACATTTTACCTAGGAGGTGTGCATTTTTAAGAAGCAGTGAAGCAAGGGGAACCACGTTGACAAGGCTCTTCTTAAGAATTAGGTTATCCTGACTGACTAATGGTTTTTTTTCTACTGTTTCTGTTCCAGTGAGAATCACACTTTATTCAAGAAATACACAAGGAGATAAATTCCTTTACTCTGGCTGAAAAGTTTCCAAGTACATGTAGCACTGATTACAGCTCTGAAATTTTCAGCAATGCATCCTCTAAAAATCAAAGTTCAATCATTTCTTTTCAATAACTAAGAGAGCAGCTAGAATAATGAGGGTTGTTTTTTTTACATGCCCTTTCTCTGGTATTTTAGTGGCAAAAAAATGGATGCTATGAAATAGAACACTTAACCAATTTGTTTCTCTAGTCATGCAATGCATCCCTCCAAATTCTAGCACCAAGAGTTCAGAGTATATAGTTACTAAAACAGTCGCATTTTGTGCACACAAAAGACATTACTGCATGCCTGTTTCATGATTTACAGCACCAAGTTAATAGAAGACTTAACCACGTGCTGACCTATGGGCATGTAAGTATTCCATTTAAATAAAACTACCCATACAGAAGGCTAAGCTCTACCCAAACCAGTACTTATAATTACAGAGCCCAGTATATATCAATAACAGATCTGTGGTCCCCTCCGTAGTTTTGCTAACAAACAGGTTCTCTCCTGACAGACCAACACACTCTTCAACCTCCAATGTGGCTCTAGGCAAAACACTTTCATCTGCTCTTCATTTCTTCACCTGGCAGTTTACACAAAACAAAAGCAGAAACGCAGACATGCTACCCCTGCTCATAGAACAAATAGAAGAGTTATATGGGAGACCTTCATCCTCTTGTTAGTCTTAACTATCACAGCACAGTACGCAACAGGGGAAGCAAAGGGCACAGACTATTATCACATGAACACCACAACATAGTTCCAGATGTCTCATCTACCTTTCTCTCCTGCCTTTGCATTTCATAACAAAGCAGCAATACAATTGCCTTCAAGTGACTTTCATCAGACCAACCACCCTTTTATGCATTAATGTCATTAGGACATTACCCTCCTCTTCTCTCTCCCTAGGAAAGAATTTAACCCTACAGCCCACTGCATATGGCTAGCTGTCACACTGCCCTTACTGGAAACATTCCCTGGAAGGTATGGCTTCAACATAACATATTCTTTCAACTTCAGAGGATGCTCTTCAAGTCTAATGACTCCTCTTTTAACTGAGCTTTTCTAAATCTTTTCTGGGTTTGATCACAACCAACACACATACAAGCCAGATTATTTTAGTTTACTGACCTTCTGAGCACATTATTCTATTTGTCCTTAAAACACTTTAGTAAAGAAGAGCAGCACAAAATGCTAATCTTATTCTTGAAGTACAGAAACATTAGCACAGCTGTGCAAACCCATGTAATTTATTTCACTTACTGCAATGAGACCATGTCTTCTCAAATGGGTTGGCAGCAGCAGAGGGTTCTCAGCTATGCCTGTTCTTAAGGTCTTCAGCTAACACTCAGCTAACCAGGGAATGGTACTTATCTACACCCTCGCGACTTTCAGACAGACACTTGCTCAGAACTGTCTTTCTCCTCTCCCTAATTCCTATGNTCCTTTTCTGCCAGGCAGCTCTCCAGCCACACTGCCCCAAGCCTGTAGCTATGCATGGGGTTGTTGTGGCCCAAGTGCAGGACCCGGCACTTGGCCTCGTTGAAGGCCATGCCATTAACATTGGCCCATCTATCCAGTCTATCCAAGTCCCTCTGTAGAGCTTCCCTGTCCTCAAGCAGATCAACACTCCCACCCAACTTAGTGTCATCTGCGAACTTACTAATAGTGTTTTCTATATCCTTATCTATATCATTGATGAAAATATTAAAAAGGAAAGGCCCTAGTACTGAGCCCTGAGGAACACCACTTGTGACCGGCCGCCAGCTGGATTTAACTCCATTGAGCACCACCCTTTGGGATCGTCCTTCCAGCCAATGCTGGATCCAGCAGATCGTACGTTCGTCCAGGCCATGAGCAGCCAGTTTTTCCACCAGAATGTGGTGGGGGACATCTTACTAACAACTTACTAACTTATCTTGGAAAATGCAGTTCTATTTTCTTGCCTATTTTATGAAGCAAGCTTTCCACCAAATTCTTTTCCCTCCACAGATAATGCCATAACTCACCCAGCAGAATGACCATTACAAGATCGTGTACGTATCCTGACATACCAGTGACTTGATGACGCAGGGACTCTACATCTTCTCTAGTGCATAAACACAGGTGCTACTGCACTTATGAAAGACTCTAGGCCTTCTGATTTATAAGCACAATAATACTTCAGGGACAGAAGCCAAAGGATGTCTGTCCTTATCATTTTCAAGAGATAGCCACTGCTCAGGGGAAACTGCAAAACTCTGCATCCAACCAGTATCAGCGAGGAAGAACTCTGTTTACATGCAATAAAGACAATTTACTATTTTGGTGCCATATGTTACTGCTTTTTGGATACCATACCTGTTTGTGCCACCAAGTGGGTCCAGCCACTCCAAACTGCTCCAATCTTTTCATTGGAGAAAAAGTGAATCTCAATCTTCTTGGGCTCAGCAAGAAAGAGCTCTTTGCTCACTAGCTGCCCGTGTTTGTTGCTACCCCAGACATACAGGTGTCCTTCATCTACAATCAACAGAGAAGTAAAATTTGTTGAAAGTGATGTAAATACAACACTACAGATAGGGGCTATCTTGACCCAGTGATGCTGAGGAAAGAACAATGTCTCATTCAATTTATGCTTCCACTCTATGCTTTTTCCTAGTGTCCTTTACCACACACGTGCACCCTAGCCAGCCTGGTCAGCTGCTCCTGCCCTGCAGGAGTCTCCCAGCCTCTCTACAAGAGCTGCAGACTGAATAATCTCTCCACTCTCTCAATACAGAGTGCGAACTAGCTAAAGTAGATTCTATTTGTCCTTATAGTTCTTCATTAATCACACATACACTTTGCATCACAGAATTCAGTATAATTTACATCTTTTAACACTTCCCCATACAACTAAATCTCTGTACATCTGCATAAGCAAATACTCCAGAGCCCCAATTTAATGATGACAGAGATACCAGATGGCTGCATATTTGCTAAGATCTTGTTTCTATGAAGTTTGGCAAAGACTTGCCTCCATAAGATTCAATATATTTTCCACACTTCAAAACTGTAAGATTACAGCATGGAAAGCCATTCTGTTTCTCCTTCTCCCAGTCTGCCAAAATAAAAAATAATAAATCTCTATTAGACTTTTACTAATAGATACTTAATACCCTGGCATGGGAGTACTGCCTAAAGAACAAAGAACAAATGGCAGACTAATTCCTAATCAAAGCATCTTTCCTACTACTTTAAATAAGCCTTGTGCCCACACAGACCAGCACAGTGTTACAGGAGGGCCACCTAAGACAGCGGCAGACCATCTTACGCTCCTGCACAGCACAAGCCCACGAGAGGCATTAGCTCACGTAGGAGAAGTAGGATAGCCACAGCAGTCTTCCCCGGGACAGCCACCTAATATATCCTTTCTCCATGGACAAAGGGTTGCACTGGTTCCAGCACTGACCCACCTGGTTACCCAACGAAGCATCATGCTGCAGCTCCAGAGACTTACCCAACACCACATGCTTCCACAAATCCTTTCAGAGTTTCTAACCATTAAGTAAAGAGCCCAGACCCTTACTTACTCATAAGGGCTAAGTCATACCTAACTCCAAGAAAAAACACAGAATTTGGAGATTTTAAAACATTAATCCAGCTGTTAAAAAACCCAAAAGTTCTAAAAATCTTACTACAAAACAATTAAGCAGCGCTAACAAGGCCAGATCACATTTTACCAGTCTAACCATAACTGACACTTCCAAACATATCCAGAGCACAAAGAGCTTTACAGGCAGAGACAAGAACTTTCACTTCTATGCTTAAGGCCTACCTGTGAGTGACACTGAATGATAGGAGCCCGCAGTAACCCTCTTCACCTTTACATCTTCCAGGCCTAGAGAACAGTTAGTCTTAGAACATTTGTACAGCAGATACCATTTCATGCTTAGACATAAAACAGAGCTGTATCAAGTGTAACAGAACAATGATCAATTTTATGACAACAGCCTCTGCTTTTGGGCTATCGACAGACTCACTCTCATTTTCCCCCTCAGATTACTACACACACTCATTCTGCCCTTCAAATGCTCCATGTTTATAATAGCATGTGGCTTTATAATAAAAGGATGCTACACGTCACTCCAGCTTATATTTCTACTCTATCCACCTTTACAAAGGAATCCAAGTCCTGAATTACCTGTTACTTCACAGGGCTCCTTTGCTGTCAAGAACTGGGGAAGGGTTTTCCCTTGGCTTGCACGCTTTGCCCGAGACGCCATGCCAGTTCCCCACTGAAGCACCAAACCACTCTCTTTCCAGAGGAAAACAGATAGAAGAGATTAAAACACATCATCCACAGACAAAATCACTTAATTCATTAATTAGTTTTAAAGGTACATTCATTTCATTTTCACTGATTCAAATTACACTTCAAAAGACCTTTATGCCAAAAATAGTCTTCATAAACATACAGATAACCCTGGTGAAGTTGTCAAGCAACAAACAGTTGTAGTCTCAGGTAATTAAACTAAGAAGATACTACACAACTTGCCTCTGGTCTCTGAGGCTCATACTGAGTAACAGAAGTCCTATAGCTGTAGTGCCTCTGGCACCGACACAATTTATTAATATAAGTTCATTGCAATTTCTCTGCCTTTTCCTTCTCTTCATGCTAATTCGTGTACAGGCTGGAACAGGCTGCCTAGTGAGGTGGTGGAGTCTCCTTCTCCGGAGATATTCAAAATACTGTCTGGATGCGTTCCTGTCCAATCTGTCCTAGGTGACCCTGCTTTGGCAGGGAGGTAAGATTCTACATTTCTCCCAACCCCTACAATTCTGTGATTTTGCACCAATCCAGTAAGTCCAGTGAGAGTAAAGTCACTTGTCTTCTCCACAAGACCTTTCAGAGACTTGACAATGGCCCTGAATCAAGATGTCCACCATGTGCAGAGCTCAGGGAAGCTTCATCTTCAGCTAGACTCCACTACCTGGAACCCATATTCAAGTTCATGTAAAATTAAACCAAAATAAAAGAGCATGTCTAGTTTGTTGTTCTTCAATTGTAAAAAATAAATACATAGAGGCTAAAATAAATTTTGTCTTCTTTCCTCCTCTTCCAAGCAATTAAAACTCATTTGTCACTGAAATGACATAAGAATGACAACATATTTACCTGTAGCAGCAAGAGCATGTCTCAGTCCTGCAGCAACATCCACCACCTTCTCTTTCAGTGCCTACTCATGTAAAACAAAAATACATTTTAGCATTTAGTGCCTCTAAAAGCAAAATATGCGAAACACAGGGGTGTAACACTATAAAAATAGTTCTTGCAATGCCAACCTGGATGTCACAATGCATATCAACATTTTGTATCACCAAGTGAATTTTGGCCAACAAAAATTACTGAGAACATCAAAAAAAAAAAACAAAAAAAAACCCAAGCAAGCAGAGCAACTGCTGGAGGTACAGCTTTGTGGCAATAAATAAAAGCCACAGTCAATATCCTTGTGGAAAAAGGAACCTTCTTGGCAACGCCGATATGTTTATATCTTAATTTCAACTCAGTGTTCCTCAGAATTACACAAAAACCTCCACAAACACCAGTGACAAGCAGTAATAAGTTCCACCAACCTGTTCTGTCTTACCAGGTCCTCTGACTACAAACAATACAGGTGACAGTACCACCTACGCCACTGACGGCTGCCCAATGTAATCATGCAAAGGATTGCTTTACCAAATCATGCAGGCATAACACAAGTGACAAGTTTGCACAAGGTACTTGAATTCCCACACTTCTCCACTTCCAGGTACTCTGCAAATTTATTATTCTTCTCACAGATCTAACGATACTTAACATAGATGGCATCAAGACCAAGCATTTATAGGATAAAAACCAAAAGACAAAACATTCCAGATGACTGAATGGTTCACGTGGTCAGGGAGGACAGGGATTCAGATTAGCACTGTATATACTGCCATTTTCGAGCTACCATACTGGAATGATGCTCTCAGGAAATGCCAAGGACATACAGAAACAAGAGGTGAGTTATCCCCTGTTCACTAGGGGTTAACTAGTGGGTTCCCCTTCTACATTAGAAAAAAGCAAAGGAGTATCTGGCATTAGCCATGAGGCTAAATTTCTTGTCTGAGAATCCTTCCTGCTATGAAGTTACTGCTTTCATTAGACATGTCATGTGGACAGACCAGAGTTTCATTAGTGTTCTCCAAATAAGAAACTACACTGTAAATTAGGGATTAATTAGAATTCCTGTGAGAAATTTATTTAAACTGTTAGGCTTATGGCCAACAACAGGAAAGCCTTTCTGATGTTAGAGAAGTCTCAGTACCTGCTACTTAAAACATTAAAAGCAATTCTTTCAGGGCTAGATTCCGAGCTCCGTACTCACAATGCACAATGCCTCACCTACAAGTATGACCATAGGCTTCCATCTAACGTAGAGGAACGAGGTGAGCTATGCTGTCAGAGTCCAGCATTTGGAATCTACAACTGAAGGCACCCGACAACAGAGAAACTGTTGTGTAACTTTTTATCCAATTTCATTGGAAGTTGATAGTCTTTAGTAAATACTGGAGGCCAGATAAGCAGCGATTCAATGTACTTGTCAGTTCCTTTACATGCAAAAATAATTTTCATCTCAAAAGTGATAAAATAAAGCTTTTCTCTCAAGTCTAGTTTTCCTGCAGCTACACATTTTCTGATATTTCTATTATTTGAGGGTTAACAAAGCTTATTTTTATCTAACTGTTTTTACAGCCAAGAAATAATATCACAGTCCTTATCCAGGGGGAAGAAACACTGACAGATACAAATACACTTTTAAAAAAGCACATGTACTTGAACAGAACTGCTGTTCTCTTCTCTGAAGAAGCACAAGAGCAATAGATCAAAAGAATTGGCATAGCTAACTTTGTTGAACTCCATCATAAAGTTTGTTTTTTACAGGGATGGAATATTGTTGGCTGATTTTGTTTTGCTTTGAGCTGTTAAGCAAAAACTTCCAACAAAGTAAAATGAAGGCACATACCTTCATGTAGCAAAACATATATAGCATCTTGCAAACTTTAGGCAAAATCTCAGCAGGAATAAATTTGTTTCGCTACCTTTAGTATCACTTCACACCATCTGAGCATCAGACTCATTCTGCAGATGTTAGCAAAATACATTATGAAGTGTTATAATCCCTAGTGAAAGAAGAAGCTTTGTGTTAAAGGTGAGCAACTTCTTCATACAATAAGCCTTAGCTTCCCATTTCTGGGTCAACAATCGCCTCTGGTCCTTTACTTTGTAAGTTTACTTTAACAGACAGACTATATAAAAAGTACTCGAAGAGTCTGGCTTAAAGCCCACTGAGGTGAGACAACCTTTTTAAGTTGCTGGAAGCGATAACGTACAGAGCTCTGAAGCACAATTTCTTTTAAATCTTTACCTCAATCTTTTGTGGAATCAAGTATGACCTTGATACTTGAGGAACTCCTAGTTGTCCATAAGAGTTAGACCCACAGGACAGAACCAGGCCAGATCCTGCAAAATGAAGAATCAGAGCTCGATCAGTAAACCTGTGAGCAAAAGCAAAGCACTGAAACATTCTAACCAGCAAAAAGTCACAGCCAAGGAGCTCAAAAAAGGACCTAACACATCCCATTGTGAAGTCCCTGAGGCCACAGGCCTCTGTTCTGGCCTTACACATCGTGTTCAGTAAAAGTCTGAAGTTTACTGGGACAGAAGGAACATTGAGTACAGAAGACAAGACAAGCAGATTAATCACAGAATGGTAGGGGCTGGAAGGCCGCTTTGGAGATCATCTAGAGTCCAACCCCCCTGCCAAGCCAGCTTTACCAAAGCAGGTTGAACAGGAACATCCAGGAGGATTTTGAAGATCTCCAGAGAAGGAGTCTTCGCAGCCTCTCTGGGCAGCCTGTTCCAGTGCTCCGTGCTCTCACAGTAAAGACCTTTTCCCTCGTGTTCAGATGGAATTTCTTGTGTTTCAGTTTGTGCCTGCTGCCCTTTTTCCTGTTGCTGGGCACCACTGAAAAGACCCAGCTCCCACCCTCTTGACACCCACCCTTTAGATATTTGTAAGCATTGATGAGATCTCCTCTCAGTCTACTCTTCTGCAGGCTAAACAGACCCAGGCCTCTCAGCCTTTCCTCATAAGAGAGATGCTCCAGTCCCTTGACCATCATTGCAGCCCTCTGCTGGACCCCCTCTAGTAGTTCCTTGTCTTTCTTGAACTGGGGAGCCCAGAACAGGACATAGTACTCCAGATGTGGCCTCACCAAGGCAGAGTAGAGGGGGAGGATGACCTCCCTCGACCTGCTGGCCACACTCTTTTTTAAAGCGCCCTAGGATGCCATTGGCCACAGCGCTCATTGCTGCCTCATGGGCAACTTGTTATCCACCAGGAAGCTCAGGTCCCTCTCTGCAGAGCTGCTTTCCAGCAGGTCAACCCCTAACCTGTTACTGGTGCACGGGGTTATTCCTCCCCAGGTGCAGGACCCCACCGTTGCCCTTGCTGAACTTCACTAGGTTCCTCTCCACCCAACTCCCTAACCTGTGCAAACCTGTGAGTGTCTATGCATCACACAAGCATTAACAATGTGGAACTTTCAGCGTGTTCTCCACATCAACATATTTCTCCAGCTCTTCCAGAGACAGATTTACCTACTAATATGATTGTAAAATCCCAGCCACAGGCTACTTGTTTTACACAAAAGCCAGCCAAGGCACTGCACAAAGTAAAATGCAGCACATCCTCTGTGTGATCCAGTCCCAACTGCCCATCTTTGTTATGGCCACAGACAAAGAGTTCTCCCGCACCTGAAAGAAAAAACAAAACAAACAAACCAAAATAATTGCATTGCACTTCACAGAGTAAAAAGACAAGCATAGGTGCTCTGAGATCCTTTGACAAATAACAACCGTGACTGTATGTCATTTTAAGCACTACAATCAAGCAAAAAGAAAGGGTTCTTTCGGACGCATCAGAAATGCCTCTAAATAAGCACAGCTATGGAGAGGTGGCTTTGTTAAGGGAGACAGCCCATATGGTAATACAGACACCTCTCACTATGATCCATGATGAAGTTTTTCACCCTGTTTCCAACTGCCTGTATTCCTGATCTCCCATAATTAGCAAATGCACACACAGAAACTTTCAAAGGCCAGATGTTAACTTCTGCTCCTTACCTTAAAACTTCTCAAGATTGAATAACCTCCTACTTGACTTCTCTCTCCCACCCCCTCATCCTCTCTACAGTAAATAAGACTGCTTTATATGAAAATCTGTTATATGTAACATGTTAGGAAACAGCTCTCACATAGCCAAAAGATAACTACAGAAGATAAGCAAGACAGGTATTTCCCCTAATTTTCCCAAAATACCGAGTTAACTGGCATGCAAGAAACCGTTTTGCACCTAAGAACTGGTACTTGCTCATAAAGAGAAGCCACAGACAGGCAGGCAGCACCAAATCAACAGGGAACATAGGGAAAAAAATGCATTTAGAAGTCATACGCTCCTTGCAAGTGCAATGTTTTTACCAGTGATAACTGCAGAATGTCCCCCTCCTCCAGTAAGGCTTTTAATGTCCTGACATTTGCAGGAAACATCTTTCAGTAACTGAGGTACCAGCACATCCTCTTTGTGACCAAGACCAAGTTGTCCATAGCTGTTTGCACCCTTCAAACACACACAGAAAAATAATACATTTTTTAAAAAATAATAAAAAGAAATACACATCTCCTCCTAAAAGCAAACAAGCTTTTGGGTGACATGTCACAAGGTTAACCCGTCACCAATTATTCCTGGAAATTCCCCCAAATGGCAATCTTCATTCTTACTGCTGTCACACATGGCCCCCAGAATTAAGACCAGGACTGTCCTACATTTCCTGTCATTAAGGCAACCCCAATATTTCAAGAAATGTACCAGACTATACCCCAGTAAGGCTACCTACAAGCTAACAGTTACTAAGGAGGAAAGCATCATTATCAGGATGATTACCACCTGTTTAATTTTAATGCTAATGATTCCCACTCATCACCGAGATCTTATTCACACCAATGCTTTCTGGCAGTCTACCTCCAAAATTAGATCAGAAAGGCATGCTACCTTATTCCAGAACCTAAACAAGTGAAACAGAAACACTTTTTCCCTCATTAGCTATATCTTTTAACTTAAAGCAGTCAAAATTAAAATATACAAATTATAATTATTATAAATTCGTAAGTACAAAATTTAAGCCACTAAACCCACCATAAAAAGCAACCACTTATAACACGGCAATGCATCTGAGAATTTCTTAATTTAAGCTCTATTAAGCAAGTGCCCAACAGTTTGAAGAGCAACCTTCCCTCATGAAGGTGGATTCAGGAACTTTTGTAGCCCACATGCGGCAGTAACGGCAATGCTCAACACCCACACTGCCCCCAGCTGAACTCCATGGGAGCCTTCCCCTTTCTCACCCGGGCTCCCCCTGACTTGCTGCTCTCTATTTGTGCCCCCTCACCACCCGCTGCAGTATTTCAGAAGGGCACACTTAGCCATAAACACTTTGTACCTACAGAAAACACCAACATTTCAGACAAAAGCATCTGGCTGCTCGCCTCGCCCCATGGCTAACGGGTGGATGCGATGCCGGGATTGGAGCTCAGCAGGCAGATGAAGTTGCTATCTCACAGACACTACTACTGGGAGGCAGTTTTACAGCACGTTACTACGTAACAGAAATGTCCCTTCTTAGAAGGATTTACACTAGCTCTCATTTTAGCCTTTAACTTGCAATGAATTTTCAAGTCTTCAAAACCAGGCAAGCGGAGATAAGGTGCTGAAGGAAAACAAGCACCTGAGGCGCCACAAGTGATGCACAAGTGTCCCTCCAAGCACCACCACACCTGTCTTCATTGACACTTCCAAGGCTGACGGGTTGTTCCCAACCACGACTCCTGCAGAGCAAAACGGGCTCGCAAAGTAAAGAGATACCTGTTTCAGGGCTTTTAGGCCCCCTTCGGTCACCAGGTAAAAATCGCGGTTCTGATGAACCACCAGGAACAAAAAATAAACCTCTTATTTCTTTCGAAGAAATCAGGATTTCACCCCGGGCCAGGGACTCGCAGGGGCACGCACCTCTACCCGGGCCCCTCGTCTCGGCGGTGGCAGCAGGTCGCCACCTCCTTCTGCCTGTGGCGAGCGACGCCCCGGCCCCCCCGACACACGGGACAGCCCTCGGCAGGGGCAAGTCTTGGGCTGCGCGTCTTCGGGTGAGTGGCCATAACAGCGAATCACCACAACTTTACCACAGCGTTTATTTTATTTTATTTTTATGGGGAAAGGAGAACCTTGGGCGCCCCGAGCCCCGCAGCAGCCACGGGGAGGGCGAGCAGCTGAGCTCCGCGTCCCGCCCGCCGCCCCGAGGGCCGTGCTGCTGTGCGGGCAGAGCCGCCGTCTC
>VZTM01015166.1:86128-142306 GCA_013400555.1 Jacana jacana | reverse complement strand
ATATATACATACAGTCCCCAAGGGAATTAAGTCACACACGTGGTCTCCCTCTGCCACAGTATAAAACAAACTCCCAGTCAGAAGCGAGTGCTTTGTGTTTATTGCTACAGTGCTGAAGTAAGGGGGGAGGTTGCTCTTAATAATTACCAACAACTCATTTATTCCATTGACATTTAAAGCCTCCACTGCAGTTTAAGATATTTAAATTATTACAGTTCTACATAGCCAGAAGCTTTGGATGCATGAAGCCACGCGTACTTGTTGTTAACGCCATGGAAATTCATCCTTCTCTTTACAGTTTGCTTAATTTTCTGCTACACAAATGCAAATAAAGATACATTTTCTGTTTTTCCAAAGTATTTCAAATTAGGTGCTAATTTAACAAGTATAATGTTTCCTACTTGAAATGTATAGATAGTTCAGACAAAGATTTGAAGTAACACAGATCTATGTATATTTCAACAACATAATAATCCCGACATTTTAAAAAAATGCAGCTGAATATTAGCTGTTATGACAGAAGCAGACAATATAGATCCTCTGTTACTACTCCCTGACACGGTTTCTTCTTCAGAAAGACCAAGCTCCTAAAATCTCTTGTAAAGTGTAATGTAAGCTATAAATGTTAGAGAACATATTTCTAGGTCTTAAATGTTCCTAAAAATATATATAGTTATGGTGGGCTAATAGTCACAAAAAATTGATCTAGATTTGATTTAAATAAAGAATGCATTTGGAAAGACTGGGCCAGCAATTGCTTATGGAACAGATGTGGTCTACCAGAAAGCATATGACACTGATTTTCAAACACAGAGGTTCATGAAAATCCTTTCAGGTTCTCAAAACCCTGGACTAGCAGATCTAGTGTATTTAAGATTTCTGCCTATTTTTCCCCATCAGCCTTCACAGCTGCAAATTCTGGATTTCTGATAAGCTGTACCTATCAATAATCAGTGCCTCACATGCTGCTAAATACACCCCGGACACTATAGTTCTTCCATTCAAATATATCATGCCCTGTAGATACATTCATTTCCTTGGCAGGGCAAGCAGAAACAGCCAGCACAGCTTCGTAGGGCTGTGCAGGACGCCTGAAGCTGTGGAGCCCTGAAAACTGCAAAGTTTGCTACTCTGCAACAGAGACAATTCAGCAGGACCCTGCTTCCCGCCTGTAAAGTGCTCTTGGGAACCAGCTACAAGGCAGTTGTTGCATTCATAGCCACAGAATTCCTATAAAAGGCTTGGGCCTTCCAGTTACCGTTCCCTTGATGAGGAATGAAGGCGTTCAGGCCTAGTAAAGAAGAAATAAAACATATCTTTATTGACCTGCACAAAGTGACGGAGCAATCAATGGGATATTTAATCTTGGGAAAAAACAGACTAGACTATGAACTTTGGTGGCACTTTAGAAAGCGATAAAACTATTTTGAATATTAAATTGGAATTTAGAACTGGGTTTATGTTTTGTGTGAAGTCAGTACCTGATGGCTTGCTATATTTTTTGCTAAATTGATTCAGATACAATATCAAGGACAGCAACAAAAATCCCGATTCTCTGAGCCAATAGCAATCTCTTAGAATTAGGATTTCGTGCAATAGCTCTGTATCTCTGCACCTAGGAGTGTGCCAAACGGCACATCTCTAATTCTTTAGGGGCAAGAATGACACCTTTGAAAGCTAAATTTAACCCCTCAATTTTATCATTGTGAGCCTCCAGCTATTTTTGTCCTTCTGCCTGCATTTTAAATCATTCACATTTTAAACTCAGTAGCACAGACTTAGAAGCACTGATTACTACAGCTCCTACACAAAAGCCTGCAATGCTCTAGTATTAGTAGCATGGACTACTACAGTCAGAAACTGGCATTTCCCTGCATCAAATTATTCCATTTTGCCTCATAAGCCACCTTCCACAGCATTTGATCCCAGCCCTGATCCACAGATCAGGAACTTTTGTTCCAGCCTAGCAATTTCTCTACTGCCTTCTCCAAGGCAACTCTGGGCCTTTTTCTTAATCCAAAGGAGGTGGAGGAATACATTCCATAAGGGATTTTTACACAGAGAAACAAGAAAAGCAATTGTCCTTATGGCCCATTCACTCTTCCACGTGTGAAGGAGAGAGTTCTGCATACAACACATTACATGCCTAGAAAGAAATCATTATGGGAAAGAGTTAAGCACCACACTGCTGACAGGAGTGCTAAAATTCCAGGTGCTTGCCCATCTTGCTGAGGGCATCGCTGACAATGTCCAGCTCATGGCGCAGCTCGTTCACCACGCTGGCAATGCTCTTCGTGTCTTTCAGGATCTGCAGGCTTTGAGTGTATGGATTGTACTTCACACCAAACGGGCGCTTGATGGTTTTTGCAAACTCTCTAGTCAAGTACAAAAAAGAGAGGGAGTTATAGGCAAAACACAAATGCATCCTCTGGATGCAGTCAGCATCAATTGCCACTTTTCTAAACTACTTACTTTCTTAAAAATAGTGGTAACTGTTACATAGTTCATTACCTTTCCCACCCACGACACAGAAGACCAAGCAAATACTAATCTTGGCTTTCCAACCCCATGAAAGATAATTAGCAAACTGTGAGAAGAATACAAGAGCATTCTGCTGCTGAGAGATGCATGAAATCAAACTTGCCTTTATAAATCAGGGGAAAACAAACAAACAGGCAAGCAAACAAAGAAAATAATCAACAACAAATACCACCCCTGTACCTCATCTTTTCCTTTGCTTCTTCAAAGCTTTCAGACACAAAGTAAACCTCCTGGAAAGTTGTAATGAGGCATTCCTGCTTGCAGGTGACCTTTGGATCAAAAGGCTTCACTTTGGCACTGCCAGAGAGCGAGTGCTGGCAACATAATGTGTCAGAGGAACATGACCACCCAAAAAATCCACAAGGAAGATGACAGGAGGTAGAGTGAATAAAAAAAAATAAATAAAGAGATTAAGTGAGACCACATTTAGTGCATTGCTTCTTAAAATTCTGCATGTGAGCAGCAGTTAAGGCTTAACAAACAGTAACTGAACAGTCATATCCTGCCAATCTGGGTCAAAATAGCAATTCCTCAGACAGGAGGCTCGTGTAAACAAAAACAATATTTTCAGAATCTGGATAAACCATCAGAGCTTTATTCTGAAAATAGTTACTTGGAACCTAATGTTGAAGAAGTATCGGTAATATAATGCTTCCTGCAACAGACATGGGAGCTGCTCAGCAGATATCCAGAAGTGGACTGTCCAGTGATTATTGCCACAGTGAATTTGCTTAAAGCCAAGTAGGCATTTAAGAGTTTTCGAAAGAAGGATATTCAGAATTATACTTCATAAAAAGCAGAGCAAACCAGTGCCAATAATAACTGGGTACAAACAAAGAAGAGGTAAATAAGCAGAAGATCTTCTTACCTGGAGTTCACTAATTGAAGAGAGCAAGCCAGCCCCATAAACTCGTAGCTGTCCTTCTTGCTTGCACAGCCCAAACTCTACAGTGAAGAAGTAGCACTGAAACAGAAAAAGGAGTTCAATAATTCAGCTTTCAGCAAAGACACTGTAGCAAAGTAGATGGGGCGTTTCTATTTGTAGGTAATGCCGAAAAGTTGCAAGTATCAGACAGTCATCACTTGGTTATTCTTCTCCAATATTTAAAGAGGAGGGAAGCCAGAATGGAGGGATGAAGAACCACAGGACTGCTTGTTTCTCATGAGAAAGACTGAGAGATCACCTAAATAGGCTAGAAACTATTAATGTCAACAGGAACATGAAGATGTAAATCTGTTTTGAGAAATACCGCCATGACATGACAGCTTCATCTTAAAAGAAACACTAGATAGAGAGGATCCCTGTGAGTGAGGGAAAAATTCAGCCCACCACAGTTTGTTCCTCATTTGCTCAGTAGCCTGTAAAATTAAAGACATTTAGTTTCCTGAATTTCAGGATTTCTGCGGGTATATGGGGAGGAACACTATTTACAAAGGTGGCTTAGTTCTGCTCCCACTGAAGGTAGTAGAAACTTTATCACTAGCTACACCAGGTGGGAGAAAGAAAAAAAAAATAATATGAGCAACCTGTTCCTTCATAACTTTTTTTTCATAACTTCATAACTTATTTTTCATCTAAAATCTTTATTTTGCCAAACATCCAGAAACTGCTATCCAGGAAATAAGATTTATTTACATTATTTTAATTTCTTGGCTGAAAGGTATCTAATGCTAGTACTCACCACATTCAGTGAAAGCACCATATCATTTCAATTCATTTTATACATTAAAGAAATAAGTTACTTTTCAGTCACTTTGAATCACGTTCCTAGAATTTAAAAGGTTTTGTTTGGAGGAAACAAACCATAGAATTTCAGTCTGGAAGAAGTGATCTATCACCAGCAGTTACACTCTTACTTGACACCCAAGTGAAGAAAAATACCAATCACATCAACCTTAAAATCTATTTTTTCCTAGCATGGAAAATTGTTATATGCTTTAAAAGTCAAGAACCAGTGAAACACATAGGTCTAGCAGCTGACGTGGCTTAATGCTGATACAAAACTCCAAATCTATTTGATGGAGTGGGACCAGCCTAGTAAAGCACAAAGTTTTTGGTGGGATGACCGGGCACTGAGACACTCACTGTTGCCAGTTTTTGGACAGCCTCATCTGATGCCCCAAGTGATGCAAGACCAATTTCCTGGGAGAACTGAGCAAAACTAGGTTCAGCCAGAAGAGGGACATGGCCTAGGAGCTCATGGCAGGTATCACTGGAAAAAGAAACAGAATAAGAAATCTCATGATCTGTCCTTGTGGTAGAATGAAAAAGCAGCACCACTGAACAGATAACATACCTTGCGTTAAAAGTATTTAATATCCAAAAGACAGAAAAGCATCTACCATGCTTAGCTGAAAGCAATTGAACAGATCTATGTAAGTATACAAACTCGGATTTTCAGATGAAGCTGTATAAAATTAAGATCTGAGCTCCACATTTATAAGGTGGTTGAATATTAAACTAACTCTGCGCACAACGACATCAGTAAGAGCTCTCCAATAACATGCTGTGCTTTTGAAAATCCTGCATTTATGAAGGTGACACTTGAGCATGGTAAAACTTTATTCCTCCCAGTGTGAAGGCTGAGTTTTCAGCACTTCAAAATAAAGTTTTCTTTCCAATGTGCTTGAAGAGCATTTAAGTATCTTGGCCCTGGGCAGCAAGATTCAAAACTCTGTCTCAGATTCTACCCCAAGATTAAATGACTCACGGCTCTGGTGTATAGAGAGGGTCCGAGCTATGTCTAACATATTGAGTGCAATGAAAAACTCTGAATGCTAATCCTGCCAAGAAGTCTCTGGGTGACAGATATCCAGCAACGGGGCGAATGATGAAACCTGTGCGCTCTGAAAAGGAACGGAGAAAATATTTTAATGTAGAATTGCATAATGTTGTCACCTTTCCTGCTACAACTGCAGTACAAGCCACAGCTCAGGAGGACGTGGGAAAATTAGGCACAATTAGAAAAAGTGGACCTAAGCTTGAAAATGACCAAGATTTAGTAAAAATGTCCCATGTCAATAGATTTCATATAGTTTTGTACCTAGAACCAACACAGTACAGCTAGGTATCTCTCTAGCCAATCCTAAGGGTCTCTTCAGAGGTAGCATTGCCCCTCAAATGTCACCATTTGTATACATTCAAGTCACAACACGTTAAAACACAGATAGCCAAAAGGCCTATTAAAGGACCAGAATGAATACAAGTGAAAGTGATGAAGGATGTTTTCTTGTGCCCACAAAGTAGCAGTGAGATTTGCAATGGACCTCAGTTTCTTTTTGTATAAGAAAAGTAGGACACTACCTTTCAGGAAGCGGGACACATCCTCCAGCTGGGGGATATTGTCTTCCCTGTACCCACAGTGTTTGGTGAGCAAGGGTAAGTTTTTAAGGTACTCTCTGCAGGCATGAGTCGGGTAAAGCTTGTTAAGCTCTCGGTACACAGTCCCCCAAGTCTTGATCTCCTCCTCAGTGAATTCAATCTTGGGAATTGGGTCACCACTACAGGAGAAGAGGAAGAAAGGACATTCCCTGGTAAATGGCTCATAACAGATGACTCATTTACTTACTATTATTATTTCAGATCTCTATAGCTGTGACACCTGGTCAGGGCGCATTAGGCACTGTCCAATACACAGAGAGACCTGGTCTATGCCCTGGAGAGCTCTTAGTCTAAGGGCTTGCGACCTTTTCCACCTAAATCAACCAACAGGAATCTTTGCATTGACCTCACTGGAACCTGAAAGCTTCGGTTCTGTAAACGGTTCTTAGTTGTTCGATACTGAGAGTAACATTTAAAATACCTGCACAAGCTTTACAGCTTTAGGAGCCGAGAGAAGCTGTTGGACTTTCTAGTCTGCCGTTGCTTTCCATTACCTTTTTGCCTTGTTTTAGAAAAGGAGGATTCTCTATAGTAGCACGACGTTGTGTGGAAGCAGCTAAATATACACATTAGATAAAAATCATACTGCCACGTAGAGGAGACAGGCATCTGTCTGAACATACTAACTGTAGAATATTAACATATTCTCCTGCTTAGCCCTCAGGATCTCGATTCAAGTGGATTACAGCAAGGGTGTGACCTAAAGCCTGCCGAGAGCTATGGGAGTGATACACTAAGCTTCCACTCCCAGCCAAGCAACCAGCATGATAAACACTTTCCCAAGGGAACCTCTGTTAACAACACATTCACAGTAACTGGCTCTGTGCTGTGGTAACCAGCTGCATTAATACACAGTGCAATAAAGCTCTAGATACCCACCATTTCTAGGTCATTTCCAATTGAGGAACTTGGCATCTAAATTCAAGCAGGCAACAGCAACATGAAAATCATGCTTTGAAAGAAACACTTACTGCTTTAAGAGCTCCCTTCCCTAAGCAGCCTCTCTAAAGACAACTTCTTTTCACAGAAAACTGCTTATCTACACATCACATGTGCTAGTTTGAACCAGGAAAGAAAACTCAAGTATTAACAATTGCCCAGAGAGTTTACACTAGGTGGTCAATGGGTTATATACTGGATTTTGCCTTCCCTCCCTGACCTTCAAAGGAGAACGATCTGCCCTAGTCAAACCAGTACATCCTGGCACAAGCAGCATTGTCCACTCTCTTCCTTTGTTGCACCCATTTCCCAAGAAGTGGGGAGGAACTGCAGAGTCCCAACGCACCACGCTGCAGGAAGTGCATGCTGGCATTGCTGCCTGGCTGAGGATCAGCGCTGCCTCAGATGCCGTAATGACCGAGCAACCATGAGCTGATCCTCAGACTGATCAGAGGCTTGAGGAGCTGTAAGATGGCCTACATTCTATTTTCTAATCTCATCTTACATCTTCCTTCATTTTACCCTTCCAGCTCTGATTCCCAAGCCAAGCATGTCTCGGGGATATCTGAGGCCAGGGAAGGGGAGCTCCTGCCAGTCCACTCTGCTATTATTTCAAGGCACCCAGAAGGCTTATCCTGGAAGAGGTCAAGCTTACTGTTTGTAGTTCATAGCCAGGTCTGCAAAATACTTTCGCCTCTTGCGATAGACATTGTCTTTGAAACCCTGGTGGAGGGAAGGAAAAAAAAAAGTTAAATTATTTTGCAAGCTGTAATAAACTAATTTAAAACAAGACACTTGAATTTTCTTCAGTTGGGAAATACACAAGTACACTGTGTAACAATGAGAGGACAAGGCAGAAACCCCACAGCTGTAGTCTGACATGTTTAATAACTGTGAATTGAGCAAATACTGTGGAGTAAGGATCAGCAATTTTATACATGCAACTATATATTCAGCAGGCAAGGATTCCTTTTAGTCATATCAGTATTTATACAAATTTTTTACCTGGTTGATTGTTGTAAATTACAAAACAAATTGTCCATTTGCATAGCTCAAGTACCAATTTGTTATATATAATTTATATAAATTATATAACTTTATATAAATTTATATAAATTATATATATAACCAATTTGTTATATATATAATTTGTTCCAATTATAGTAAGAAAGAAAAGAGGAAGAACCAAGCCTTTCTCACAACAGCATTTTTTGTTGTTGTTTTGGGTTTTTTCTTTAAATTCGTATGTGACCACTCAGGGCCCAGACCTGGAGTCCTCGCATGAGTAAGCCTCACAGAAAAGAACAAGAGCTGAATTCACTGATAGCTTTGCCTGAACTAGGAAAAGACGACATGAAACCCCCAAAGAAAAGGTGCTCAGACCCAAAGAGCAACCCCACTCTCCCCTCCCCCCCATTGAAGGGAAGGAGAAGGAGGAGGAAAAGCTGCAATTTTTTAAAGTAAGCCCCACAAAGTATGTTTTCACTAAGGATTAGGTGTAGCAGTGAAAAATACTTACAGGATGATCAGCATCCAAATCGGACCCATACATCAGCACTCGGTTTGCACACTTATCCAAATCTGAGATCTTCTTCGGAAACCAAGGAACACTCTCCATGTCTAAGGAACGCATGGAATCATCAAAGTTATTAATAACGCCAAGCTTGCTGAGGGAGGAAATGCTACTTTCGAGTAGGGCTATGGCGGTTACAAGCGAATCTATAAATTAAAAGGGCACGAATAAGACAAGAGAGTCCACTGCCTATCTGACACCAGCCTACAGCTCACACTTCCTCCTCTGTCACTGCCACAGTCTGCCTACAGAGCATAGCCAGCTCCAAGCGTCCAGGGGAGGAAACAGTTAATATGGGTTTTCTGTGACCCTTACTGTTACTACTGTTAGAGCAGTAACTACAGCTCTCACTGAGACAAGGCCTCCACGTGCACAGTGCTGTGTGAAGCTTCCAAAGCGTGCAGAGGAGCCCCTGTGGTCCCTGGGCAGAGTGGGAGCAGGTTTGAGTCCTCTCATCCTGCTTTACGGACCATGGGAAATAATGTAAACGGTGTGGTTATGTACCTCTATGTACCTCAGAAGCACCCAGCTTTGCTGAGGGGTTTATGGGCAAAGACGACAAAGAGGCAATTTCATCCCTGCAGCCTTGGAGAGACACATTGTCACAGTTTTGCTACTAGCTTTTTTTCCTCTTTTTTTTTTTTTCTTTTTTTCCAGCACAAGGAATTCATAACCAAGCTCCTCCTGGCAGAGTTGTTAATAGAGTTTTTCTGCACTAACGCTCTTCAGTTTTCTTAAAAAGGAGTGAAGGGGTGTTTAGATTCAAATTCCCCTTGCTTAGGGCTAAAGTAAGCTGTTTTTATCCAAGAGACCCCAGATCTCACCTTCCCCTACCTACCTGCCTGTGACAAGCACAGTGGCTGAGAAATACGTAGGGTTGACCTCCTGCTGCCCTGAACTTTAAGCATCTCTAACTAGAAGCAAAGGTAAACAGAACGGGAAGCATCTTAAAGTTGAAAAGAACCTTTCACAAAGTAACTTGTTATGATGAGAAGTGGTTTGAAAAAAAATATTTAAATCAAGAGCTACATGAGGAAATTGCAGAATCCATCTCCCACTCTCACCAGCATCTGAACTGCGACCTGTCAGAATTATACCTCTGTCATCCTGGCATACAGTTCCTAGCCAAGCCCTACATTCAAATTTTGCCCACCTTGGCCTGCACAGATACAAGGACTCCCATTCCTGCCAGTTGTGCTCTGCTGAGAACGTACAGGAGCCCAAATAACAGACAGGCTATTTGTATTAGCCTGAAACAGCCTGTGTTCCTCAGTGACACCAGCCAGCGCATCCCTGCTCGTATCAACCAAACCACACTGATTCACAACACAGAACCATAAACCTGGGAGCTACTGACTGAAAACACTATGCAAATGCAGATGTGGACACCCTCAAAAGATTCCAAAACCACCACATTGAGAAGTGTGTTTTCATAAGAGTTGCCTTTTCTACTTACCATCTTCCTGGACACTGAAATGCTCTGTCGGGTTCATAGAGACAACATTGGCATGGGATTTCAGGAGCTGGAAGATGTCATTCAGTTGTTCCCTGTTACTGTCACAGTCCACAAAGATCTCAAACTCAGAATTTCGTCTCTTGGACTTCCGTGACTCAATGTGTACCAGATTTACATGCTTCTCCTGTTTTGTAAGAAGTAGTGTTTTCAAACAGATTGAATAAAAATTAAGATTTGTTTTTCAAATGAATATTCACTACCTTTGTGGAGCTATTTTAGTTAATTGGATCTCTTGACAGCAGTTTGCTTATTGGAGGGGGGGGATTGTTTGATTTTAAAAAGCCTCCTATTCAGAAGAAAATGAAAGAGAACCTGTGCTCTTTCAATTTCATTTACATTCAGAAAGCACAAAAAAACACAGTCAGGAGGTTTAAATTCATAGACCATTTTCTTTCATCCCTCCCATAGGAAGCTGATTAGCAACAAGGTCTGGGGAAATTCACCAAAATGCCAATCAAGTCACCATATAATTATCTCACAAGCAAGCAAGGGATTTAAAAGCAGTAGTTTTCAGAGCATAATTTTCACTTTTCTTTTATTTGAGAAATCATTTAATCATATGTCTAATATCAGGAACACAAAGCAAACCCCAGGCTAAGACGTGCAGCTCCAGATGACAGAGCATAGTTGCACTGCACATATTCCATGTGCTGGCAATACCTGCCCAGCAATCAAAGGAGTGTGGATGTGCAATTCCAGTTCCTTTGTCACCCTCGGTCCTGCTAGGCAGGGTGACAAGGGCACTGGACTCAACCCAGCGTGAATCAACATCGGCAGGAGCTTCCCACCCACCCTCTTATATGCAGAATTTATCTATAGAAACAATGAGTGCCAACCCTTTTTTCATGAGGGGAAAAGACAGAACTCTCTCAGGCTTTAGTATGTGCAGATGATAGATTCTGCAAAGATTTTTAGCCAGCCACCATCTAATTTCTAAAGCAAAAATTTGCCTCTGTGGGTAATTTTGTATGCAAAGTGGAAGACAGCTTAGGAATCGCATCCTTAATAAATAGATGGAATTATTTCTAGTGTGCTCCAAAACTATCCTTACAATTTAAAAGTACAGAGCTGCTGTAGGGGAGTGATTATTACATACCTGAAAGAGTTTTAATGCTTTTACAAGTCCTCCAACTTCATTCTTCAAGGAAAAAATGATGGCTGTTCTTCCTCTTTCAGGTGCATTGCCTTCATTCTCTTTATTATCGTCAATCATCATGTAGTTTGACTTATTTAACTAAATGCAAACAAACAAAAAAGGTCGTCTTAAATGGCTAGTGGTGCAAAAAGTATAAAGTTTTACATTTCAGTCTGTCTTGGGGTATTGCTAAGCTTTGACTGATCAACCACAAAAGGAAAGGTGCCAACTAACATTCACAATAACAGACAAAGTTAGGTACACAAGGAATCTGTGAGAACTGAGGATGAAATACCGAGATTTCTTCTTGAATGACATTATAGACGTCTTTAGTCACTCTCTACGATGCAGAAAATGTTTTCATAGTTTATAATTAGCATTGGTATTTCTTTGGGAGAGAAAGAAGTTGTAAGAAGTCAACAGAAATAAGTTGAACAAAATACTGGTTAGCAAATTTGATTAGTATTGGTAACGGGAATAACTCAAAACCTGTAGGAAAAGATGGATCAACATTTAGTAGATTGGAACTGAAAAATCACTGTCTTTCTCTCAGTACATAACTACAATGCACTGGCTTTACAGAGGAAGGAGACAAAACCCAAGGAGTTAGAACATCATGCTGACCAGAATCTGTTGACTATAGAGACAGTCCCTCTCTGATCAACCACAACCAAGTTGTTCCGTCTGTTGTGTCCCCTGATACACATGCCAAACCCTTATCACAATCAACCAACTCACACACTAACATTTTTCAGACCCCCAACATGGTAGGACCATGTGGTTTTATACATTACAAGTGATCACACTCCTGACTGTGTTGAAATTAGTGGCTTTCAGACCATATTCTTAGCCACGTGTAGTCAGGCCATAAATAGAGAGAATACAGAAAATGCAGATTAAAGGAAATTACAAGGCTTAGAAGCAGAGGCTGTGTCTCATATGTCTTCAAGCCTTGCAGAAACAAGAAAGGTGAGATTTCTAAAGGAGACAGTGGAGAGGAACAATGAAGGCACATTATTGCTATTTGCAATTCTTTTTTGATTTGACAGAGCTTTTAAAGATATGACTATCTGATAACAATTCATCAGGAATGGAATGAGCAAAAAAAAATGCAATCAAAATGCAGCAACTCCATTGGTTCCCTTCTACAACCTCTCCAACTTTAAGCTCTTTAAAAAGGGTAATGCTGGACAGCTAAGTATTTCTATAACACCTGTTTAAAGACAACGGATTTCATTTTATCAAAATGTTCCCAGTTATCTTTCAGATTAAGAAAATAATCTGCCTAACAAAATAATAGCATTAGTTCATTTTAAATTGAGTGGTCCACAAGGCAGGTATCTGGTGGTGTTCTAAGAAAGGTTTCAAGCAGGTTATTAGCCATGTGTTTTTTAAGGTACAGAGGTGGTATTATAGACCTGTCGAGGTTGGAAGGGACCCTTACGATAGAGTCCAACCATCAACCTAATACTGCCAAAACCACCTTTAAACCATGTCCCTAAGCCCACCATGGAAGAGGTCTTGCTCCACTCCAAGCCCACTGGCATTCATGGAAATATAATCACAGGATTTCTGACTTGGTCCCCATGGTCAACGAGTTGCCACTATATGATGAGCCTGGAAAACAGTGTCAGTCCATCACACTATTTGTGATCTAGCAGAGCCACTGATCTCCATCAACTTGAGTGCAGTCAAAGTCTCTGCTGAAAGTGCGAGACAGGTTCTGCTGACCAGCCTGCAGGTTTCCCTGCTTGCTTCAGCAAGCATCAGATCAGGATCACAAGAGCCAGGAAGAGGAACCAAGCAAGGATACTCCAAGCAGAGAAGAAAAAACTAATAATTCCACAATTACATATAGATTATTGGCTGTTTTCTCGCGTGCAGAGATAGTCATTTGTGCAAGCCAAATCTTACTCAGACAACAGTGCTGTAGAAGCAGCTGAGTGCAAACAAGTCTCCATTACAAACAGAATTAGATGGTTGTCTTTGAAAGCAAAAGCTGTTGGGCTGTTTTACACAGCCTGTTGGCTTGATTCCACGTTCAGGAAAATTGACTTAGGAGAAGATCAGCTTATGAGATTTGGCATGGTGGCATGCAGTGTAATAAGTTGCACGGGTAGGACAACCTACAGGCACTGAGGACTAATGTTTTTCTTTCATATTTTGCTGGCTTAATTAACATTGTGTTTAGGGTTAGGTGACAGCATTTGTAAAGTAGCATGTTTAAGAGATCAGTGAAAATACAAGAAAGCACAGTGTGCTCTTACCTTAAGTTCTAAAAATTACCCCTAAATTATTAATTTGATAAGAAATGCAGAAGAGAAACTCAGATGCCTACAATGCTAAATGCACAGCACTTACAACTTTAAGCCTTAACCAACATTAATCTTTGGCTTTCAATTAAATATGGGCTGAAAAGAGGTCTGTACTAATGCAGCAACTATTTTGGTGCAAGACAGCAAGAGAAAATGGTAATGCAAAAAGTATTCCCCTCCTTCAACAGCCGCACCTCCACTTTCATTTTATTCTGTACCAGTAACCCAGCTCTAATCAACTCTTACACTTTCCCTTTGCGTGATACCACGCTGGAGCTGAGGAGCTTTTTTGCGGGGGGATGTTGTATTGATGCTTATTATTAAATGACACAAATAATTAACTGATTTCCAAACAACTCGACTCAAGTCTTAATGAAATACACAAGGACACTCTAAAGCCTTTATTTGGATAGATATCTTCTGGTTAAAGATGGCTCCTTTTGGAGCCCATAGGAATTACGTTCCCTTTCTCCTTCTCCCCAAAGAATATTCTCTGGGAGGTAGACATTTGAGAGTGCATATTTTGTGCTTTAATTCTTTATATGAATGGATAACCAAGATTTAAAATTATCCAAACATACTCAGCTAAAGGAAACTACATCTTAGAGATACAAATTGAAGATAAAAAAAAAAATCTTCTAAAAGATGTATTTGTTATGGATTGCCATTAGTTGTACTTGATAAAAAGTCTCAATGGGCACTCTATAGCCTCCTCCCTCTTTAAATAGCAGCTTACTTTCTGTCTGTCCTTTTGACACAGTTCTTAATACGGAGGGACAAGGACTTGATCTTATGAGTGACCACGACCAGACATCCCATTACAAGGGATATCCAGTCTTCCCTAGATTTTGTTTAGCTAAAACAACTAGGTCTTCCCTAGATTTAGTTCTCAACCACCAAACCAAAAGCTGTGCTGACAAGTTTGTTTCGCTTCTAAAGATCTGAAGGATACAGCAAGACAACCTTTGTGAAACTTCATTACCGCCAGCACTCTTGTTTTCTCTGGGAACGTTACTGACATTGTAAACTGTTCAGTGTCAGCAACTGTGGCCAACACATAAAGCCCTGACTTTGTCTCACCTTTGCTGATGTACTAAGTATATTCCCACTGTAACATGAAATAATCCAGTAGGGGATTCTTCTGAGCTAAATCACATCCTCTGTTCACATGGCAAGCAGTGATGGACCAGAAGTTAGGTTTGTTCTCCCTTAATTTCATCTGCTCACATTTCAGTTTTACCACCGATTTACCCCCTCCAGTGCAGACGCAGTAGCATAGACCAGTCCCATCCCAACCCCAGCAGCACAGAGCGCTCCCACCCAAGCCAGAAGAGCATCTCAGGGCAATTACCTCTCTCCAGGTAAGCGGGGTCAGAAAGCTCCCCCTTCCCTTCCCACCCAAACCCCCGCTCCGGACGCTGCAATAGCGAGGTCCATCGGTCCCTCCCTCCCTGCCTTCGCAGCGCTGTCCCTGGGGGTCGCTAAGCCCCCAGCCCAGCCCGCACCCCCTCACCTGGCCGGCGGCCTCCCGCGGGCTGGTTGCCGCTTCCAACGAGCCGCCGCGGCGGGGCGCGGGATGCATGGACGGGACGGGACGGGACGGGACGCGGACGGCACTCGGCAGCGTCCGGCACCGGCGGCCGCTTTATGGAGGGGGCGAGAGCCGCCCCTAATCACCCTCCGCGGGGGGCGGAGGCGGCGGAGCCGGTAAGGAGGGAGACTGGGAGAAGCACCGCCCGCCCCAGCTGAGGAAGGGGCTCGTCAGCCCTCTGAATGCTGTTGATTCAAACACCGCGGGGAAGCTCAGAAGCAGCCACGGATCATCCAAAACCCGCAACAACGAAATAAAAGAAAAAAGAAAAAAGGGAAAGAGTAAGTCCCTCCTGAGTTACACCTCCTTCTATATAAGGGATACAAGGAATAAGGAAAATATATAAGATATAGGGAAGACGAAGAAGAAGACAGAAGGTGGGGGGTGTCCACTAGAGGAGGCCTGTCTGCCACCATCGCGTCCATACAGCCTCCTCCCAACACACATCCACTCACCACAAATTAATATATTAATATACACACTTTATGTGTAAGAAAAGGAAGGCAAACAGGGTAACAGATGAGAAGCTGTGAGGGCAGAGTCCACAGCTGAGGGTACAGATCAGCAGAGCTGCCTGCAAGGCAGTGTTTTAGCTGCAAGGAATCAGCAGCCCAGGCAAGGAGCTCCCCTAAATCCCATCCCTGGAAGTGTTTAAGGCCAAGTTGGATGGGGCTTTGAGCAACCTGGTCTAGTGGGAGGTGTCCCTGCCCATGGCAGGGTGGGGTGGAACTAGATGATCCTTAAGGTCCCTTCCAACTCTAACCATTCTGTGATTCTAAATGCTCTGCAGAGCGGCTGCAAAAACGTGTGGTGCAGGTTGTAGTCTCAAAGGAAAACACAGTGAGTAGATGTATTGAGTTCTTCACTGAAAATGACAGCATGTTTGTTGCTGTGAAGACAAATTGCAGCACATTACTTCTTTTCTAAAAATCTCCTACAAATACAGGACTAACAACTACAGTCCAATTAGCAGGAAAGTATCTATTTTCATATCTTATATAATTTATCTTCATATCTTCCAATCATAGTGTCATCTATTTTCTGTATAGATGTAGACAATATGTTTATAGCCTAGCATTTATCATGGCTTTTAGACTCCAGTAAGCCCAGTCCTCACTTTCTCCTCTCAGGTCAGATTTGGCAACAACATGAAGATAAGGGGATTTGTGGTACACAGCAGGAGAAGCCAAAGCGTTCCCCAGGAACATAATCCCTTGGAGGCTTTAGGCACCTGGAGAAAGAGATTGATTGTTTTGTGTTGGGCATGTCCAACACCAGAATCTGGTCTTTCATTACGCTCCTTACAAACCTGCCTTTCAAAGACCTGTTCAAAATCAGCAACAACTAGTTTTCCCCTAATTTACCCAGGTGTCTGAAAAATCTCCAGTATTTTTCTCCTCAGTGCCTAAAATATTGAAACCTTGATTCCAATATTGCAAGATAAATTTGACTGATGAAACCAATATGCAGGCTAACATCTAACCAAGGCAGCCATAATCACACACCTCTGATGATCCTGCTTCTAAGGAGTGACTAGCTCTGCCCTTCAGCCACAGCACAGGAAAGAAAGAACATGGCTCTAAGTGATGACATAGCTGGAAAAGCCAGTTCGTTCCAATTTGCTAGTGGCATATCTTTCATGACCTTCAGATGCTTCAATTTTTGTTTCATAAAGAAAAGGCAGTGTTTATTCACTGTGTGTCTTGGCTTTACAACAGACATTTCACTTCCTTCCTGCAGAATAGATCTCCCCATCAAACAAGCTGACTCAAAAAGCAAACAATTCGTAGGATCTTTACCCAGAATTTTAAGCATATGAGAGCTTGATATTAATAATGAATCTGCAAACATGAGCACAGTAAGATATTTATAATAGAATATGACTAATCTGACAGTTTTCCCTAGCTCAAATGCAGCAATAATAAGAACTAACATGTCATCCTGCACATGATTATTTTTTTTTAATTACTCACTAGGTAGCCCTCCAGAAGCTCTCCCACTGCAGGTAGGCATCTTCTGTTTAGAAATTTGGGCTCAGGTTGGGTTTCCAGTGTTCCCTGAGAGCAGCCTGGTTGAAATTCTCATGCTTTCTTTTCTGTCAAATGCCGTGCACATCCTTGATAGAATTTGAAAGAAAGCAAAAGATAAAATTCTCACTCACATCCGCTCAGGTGGCAGAAAGGGACCTGACCTCAGTTGTCTTAACTGCAAATGAAGGATTATTTTTAATTTTTTTTTTAACTTTTACTCAGATCTGCCCTTCTCTCTTTCAAAGGCTACAAGCTTTCACAACATACATTGGGAAAGCCAGTTTATTCTTGGTGTACACATATGGATTATTTTAGTGCTAAGGGACATGGACATCGTCCCCTACATCCCAGACCTGTAAAGATGTTCAGCAAAGAGACAGTCATCCGAGCACTTCCATAAACCCACTTTGGAGCCTCTCTCCCCACCCAGGAGACAACAGAAGCAGTTGTTTGATTGGCATCTATGGGCACCTGAGGACATGACGCATAAGGAAGGGCAAAGGACAGTCCAAGGGGGCACATCAAGACACAAGATGGTGACACTGAGCTCAGTGGAAGCACATGAGCTTCACAGCACACAAGAGCCATGGAGGGCATATAAACTGAGCTGCCAGCTGTGCCAGATTTATGGGCACTTCCTACCTCCAAAGCCCCAGTCTGATAAACAGACAGGAGAGTCCCTCCCTCCTATCCTCACCCTGTCATTTCAAATTTAAGCAGGAGCTTTCTAGGACACTGGTCATCCCTCTCCTCATACTTAACACTGTGGAGCCTGTGGTCAGCTTGACCACTAACTGCTGATATGATGCGAGCAAGTACTGTAACAGCCTAATATGAAATTAATTGGTTACATAAAGAGATAACTGGGGCACCCTGAATTTGGGGGGCAGATTAAAGCTGATTCACTGGTCTAGTAAGAAGTGCTTGTTCACCACAGCCAATGCCCTGTAGCCTGAAAGAGCAGAACCACAAAGCATGAACTGACTCGATTTCAGCCTGTTTTCACTGGGTGCTCACTGGAGCCTGCCCTGCTCCTCTCCTCTCCTCTCAGGGTTTCCAGCTCCTGTGAATCTGCAGCTGGTTTTACAGGAGAACTATTTCAAAGGTTTCATCTGAAAGCTGAATCTTCACAGTTTTAGGGTGACAGGGTTTCAGAAAATCATTACTGTTGCAAGCACAACCGCAGCGTTGGGTTTTTGGGAACAGCGGGACACTTCTACCTTCTCCCAAAAGCTGGCAGTGAACCCTACCATTTAAGAATGGTGACTTGGGCCCCTCACCACAGAAAAGAGCAACAAGGCACAGCAAAACTACTAGCAGTCAGGTACAGAGGGCTATGCAAATAGGACACCAACATGCAGAGGTGCTACTCCACTCATCCTAGGAGGAGGTGGCACAAGCAAAGACTGACCCAGAAAACAGCTGAGTTGTCACAGAGTGACAGGAGCACCGAAGCAGAGAGAAGCCTGCTTCAGTTTTCAGTGGGACATCAGAAGCCTGTACAGACCCTGAGGTGGGAAGGAGTTGTGAAGGAAAAAGAGGCAACCTGGGTCATAACAGCATATGGAAACAGGCCTCTCCTTATCTCATGAGAGATAAGGCAATACAATGATTTTTTTTATTCTCACATATAGCCTCTCATACAGGCAAAGCCCTCCAGACAGATAATCAGTACCTAAGGATCAAGCACAGGTCTGACCCTACTCAAAAGTGGGTCAAGCTGATCACACGCTTTGCAGGACAGCACTTTGCCATGTGCGGCTGCAGCAAAACCTGTTGCATTGGCACAGAGCAACTGTGATAGCACTCACCAGGAAGACTACAAGAGCTGGCTTGCAATTACATTATTACCAAATAGTTCCTCATTAAATGAATCCTCTTTTCAGCACCCTCCAGAACCAAGTGAGAGGTTGGTGTCAGACTGAAGTTCCATGTTTCCTGGTCCCTTTGCCAAAGTAGCTCTAGCAATGTCAAGTGGCTCCAGAAGAGGCCACAACTCCAATCCTGCTGCCTAGCTGCCAACTCAGAGGTGATGCTTCTTTTCAAAGCAGGAACTTGTCAGCAGAGTTTGCAACCAAACAGTGGTGTTGACACTTGTGGGTACACATTTATAGATAAATGCTGAAAAGTATTAAACATATTAAAAACACTGTCACTTCTCCAGCTCTTCCCCTCTCTGGAGAGCTACACAGTGAAGGGACTCACTTTTGCTGTCTGTGAAACACACACAAAAACCTTCTGCCCTATGACTCCTCTTCCTTCCACTCTGCAAAAGTTTGCTCTCCATGGGTCATAGGCAAAATATGTAGGGACTCAACTAACCTGGCATATCTTTCCAGACAGAAAACAAGTCCTGTATCTACCAACACTCTAAGGAAGGTGGTCTGAAAAAAAAAACAAGCAAAGGGTCAGAAAAAAGCAAAATCAATGCAGTACAGGAGTTCCTAAGTGCTCCGGCACTAAGGGAAGAGACTGAGTCAGAGGGTGATTTTGTTCAACTGGCAAGAACTGATGAGGCAAGAACCATGGAAAGTCAGGTTGGGAATGATCTGCAGGGATATTTAATCTTCTGCTGAAAGATAAGATTATCTGCCTGAATACAGCAAGACTAAAGGAGAGAATCAGTCACCCCTAAAGTCTTCTCAATCCTGTCAAGGTCATCTGTGTGAGCTGCCCCTTCTCCCCATGGGGTAGGAGAAAGTGCTCTAATCTCAGTGCTCAGTGAGGTAGTTTCACTTCTAGGGTATAAGCCTCCTCAGCCATCCCTTGGACTTCATTTGACCCAGCCATTTACCTTCCCAACCAGGAGCATTTGCCTGAGGCTACTTCTAGCTTTTCCAGAAAAAGTTATGAAGTCTTAAATCCCTGGACAAAACAGGTTTAATACGATTTAATACTAAGTCAGCTCTAATCATAATTACCTTTTCCAGAATAGACTACTGCAAATTCTAATCACAGCCCTCTGCCTTTCCATTAATTAACTGCTGCAGACAAGTTATGCCTTTAAGAATCACATGGCACTTAGGCAAGTGCTGTGGAAGTTGCACAGAAGAGCGAAGACGTACATTGTGCAGTCCTTTGAAACAGTTTGGTTTCCAGTATAGGTTTTACAGATCTTACATTCTGCTTCCATTTTATGGATGCCCGAATATACTGCTGTCTGAAAAACTCCTGGTCTGAAAATCTGACTGATTTTTAGTATTTATAAAACATTGGACATAACACCTAAGCAACAGCACTCACTCCCATTCCCTTTCTAGTCTTCATTCTCCCAAACTTTGACCTCTCTCCCTTAAAGGAGATAACCTGTCATTGTGTTTCATGTCATTTGCCTAAATGCTGGCAGTTAAACAGCTCCAAAACCAGAAGCTTTGCAAAGTATATAAAATCCGATGGAGCTGAAATCCCCAGCTTTCAACAAGGGAGTTCTTCCATTTCCTCCCTTCTTCAGTGAACCACCTTTCTTTCAACAACCACTTCCCAGGGCAACTCACCCAACCTTTCACCAGTGTGATGCTATGGCAGTGTCACACACTGTACTCGGAACAACCACCGAGAGACATCGGTAAGTCTCAGTGCGATAACTCAGCTACTGGTGAGAGGACCACATCCCCACAAGGGTTTAGCAATCAGTTAACTCTCCATGTTACTGAATAGATGTTGAATAACAAAGCAATTCATTCATAAGCAGTTAAGAGGCAATAAAAGAAAAAGGGGGATTTAAGTTACGCAATTATTGAAAACATTTACAAATATCTTTTTCCAACAAAAAGTGTAGGAACCAATCAGGGAAATTACCCCCTCAGTGTGATTCAGCCAGCTGTAGTATCAATAGCCTTCAAGCAAGCTTAGTTTGAACAGCCAGAGATGCTGTGTAAATCTCCTGAAGCACATCTAACCAACAGACCATTCCCTGTTTGTATATTTGCTTTCGACTGTTTAAAGAAATAATATTAGCCCTTTCATCTGAGGCAGGTAATATTTCTCTTTTCATCAAAGCTAAAAGGAATCGGGAGTGACATGAGCTACATGCTGCTCTGAGCAAACAGAGCGTAGTTTTTCCTAACAACATCTTTGCAGCGTTTGACAAAAGGCCAGTTGAGACGCTGCTGGGGCCAGGGAGAAACCACACTCCGATTTGTTTTCACCAGTGAATACGTTATCACAAATTTGGTATCAACTCCATTTTAAATGAAACTTGTCTGACTGGAACCAAAATCCTGCAAGAGCTCTCGGCTTCAACTGCTCTGGAGCCAGGGGGTACAGAAGCGCCAATTACACCTTTTTTTTTCTTTTTTTTTTTTAAATTCTTCTCAGTGTTGGCCAAGTCACATTAAGTTAAAACTGAAGGAAGCAACAGGGCTCTGGTCCTGTACCAGTCGGCAAAAATCCTCCTGGTTACTATAGCAAATGGGGTTTAGTCCAGCGACAACCATCAAGCAGGGGTGGGGAAAGCCAAGCAGAGACAAACTGGTCTATGTACTACCTGGAAATACAGCACAGCTTAGGAGAGGATGAGGAAATATTGCATTTGCATTAGCATAACCTGAGTTCTGCAAATACTGTTCTGCTTGGCCTTGTGCACCGATCCTGCCCTCCTGGCTGGCTGGTCAAACGACCACCCAAACTGTAAAGCAGAAGGGTCATGCATCCATGTCCCTCCTGCAGGACTTCACAGCCCTGTTCACAGTTGCAGGTGGAGAGATGACAGCCAGGCAGTACCACTGTGCCTGAGCAAGGGGAGTAGGGCTGGCCTGAGGATAGCACCAGGTACAGCCAACAGGTTTCCAGACAAGTCCATAAAGGCAAGCAGGTCTGTGGTCCAGCTGGGATGAGCGAGCAAGGGATGTGGGCAGGCACACCATACCTACCACATAGCTCCAGCAAGGGTGAATCAAGAGCTGTTTTCCCAGCAGCCCAAGCCAAGGGTACGCAGCCGCTCTGCACCACTGCTGTCCGCCAGCCCCAAAGCCCTGGCCCAGGGAGAGAGAGGCTGAGAAGCCACTTGGTACTGAGGACCCTGGCACCAAAGCTACTATTGCTGTGAGCTGCAGAGAGCTCAGAGCACAGGCTGCAAAACGCTTATCCTGAAGGTGAAACACAAAGCATCTGAGGAGAACAATATCTGAGAGCCACAGGCAACCTCACCCACCAGCACTGAAAACAGTCGCTCTCAGCACACAGAGTAACATGGGAGCCAAAGCCAGGGATTACTTCTAACCTGATACTTCTCCATCCCTTAAGCAGAAAGTGTAGTAGAAGTAGACTCTGTTCATCAAGGAACCACTCCACTAGCACTATTTCTACTGCACTATCATTTCTATTCAAAAACCTTAAGAATTATCCAGTTCTTTTGCATCACAGGCAAGCACAAAGCAAAATAGTCAAATGCATAAATAAGGCTGCTGATAAGAGAAGTGATTGAGTGTTTGTTAACCTCAGCCTGTTGGCCTAATTAGTATAACCACAGCATATTTTGCATTCAAAGTGAGGTGGAACAAGCTAACAAAGGAGAAAGCTTTGTACACGTTAATGATATGAGTAAGCGCAGCTCAGGAAGTGATACAGCAGACTTTGATCCACTCAGAAAAGAGAAAGAGAGCTCTTCAGGCACTTCTGACAGCGCAGCCTTACCCTGGGCATGTGGCCAGTAACCAGCCTCTACCACATTCATTTTGGAAGTTTACCCAACATTAGATTTCTTGAACGTAGGAAGCAGAAGGACAGCATTCAATATACTTCACACACCTTAAAACTAGCAAGGGAAATCAAGAGCTGACTCTAAGATCCAAGCAATCACAGTTGGGTCTGCCTGGTAAAACAGGATGTTTCTATTTGTTTCACCTCTTTGCTGTAAACGATCAGGCTTTCTGAAACAGAGGAGGTGGCCAGATCTTTCGTTCCTAGCCAATCTGTTATGTTCCATCCATGTTCCAAAGCAAAACGAGCTTGGACGGTTCTGTCTGCAGATTTCAGCCACGCACACCCCCATTCACTGAAATCCTGGTATTTTGCCACTCAGGGCAAGTTCTGGCCTAGGGACTAACACTGACCACCGGCCAGCAAGAAGAAGGTAAATTAAATCAGAGTTACTTTCTGCTGTAAGGATGAAAACCAGTGAGCCACGTAAACTCATCCATTCACAGTAGGGACCTGCAGTTGCAAAGTGTTCAGCCTCGGAGCTGTAAAACACATCATCATTTCCAAGATTAGCAAAAGCTGTTCATCTTGACGTGTTCTCACGACAGATGCTTTTTTCCCCTATGATTTCCTTTTATCTTATTAGATTTTAGCTCCCATTATAGTGAAGGAAAATTTTGCAATGGGGCAAAATTAATTAGTTTGCATCAAAGAAAGGCTCCTTGAAACGTTACACTAATGAGTTTCATCTGCCTGATTAGAGGGCTTTGCTTTTAGTAACACTTGCTGCAAAATTTTGTTTCAGAGAAATATAACATTATAAGAATATTCAAGGCTAAAAGCATTAGCTAAACAGCACCCAGGATAATGGGTAAAAGATTAGGGTGGTAAACTGCCAGCAGACATATAACTGAATATTGATAAGAGGACACAAGTTCACTAACCAGAACAGGTTAGTGAAGATTTAATGAAAAGGTTTTGTGCAAGTAAGGCTTGGTACAATTCACAACAGTATATTTAGCAAACCACACTGCAGCTCCCATCTTGTCACAATGCTTTTAGGAACTATGTGGAAAAGAGCTAGGGATGGGAAAAGAGAGTACTAAGATTAGGGGAAAAAAAAAAAGGAAAAAAGTTCATTTTAGATGAGTCTAATTTTTAATATCTGGCAAACTACCCAGACAAAATATTTGCTTATTTTTAAATCTTCTTCTAGTCAAGAACAAATGGTGTTTAATCAACTTCATTTTCGATTGATGGGGGAATTGCTCCAGAGAAAAAAGGGGGTTAAATAGATTTGGTATTTCTTGTTTTTATTAAGCTTTTTCACCCCAACTACTTTCTCTTAGCTTATTAGTTTAAAAAAAAAAAAGTGAGAAAATACAGTCCAGAATGAATTTTGTGATAGGCAGGTGTAAATTCACATAAAAAACCACATGGTAAAAGCAGCTATTAGAGATTTGCTGGTAAAGTGGGTATAGCACACCATAAGTGACATCTGCATAGACGTGTGCTATGTCATTTGTGAATGACAAACACATGACATAAGCACATGTAGTGGAATATAAGGAAGTAGTCTTTCCTGTGATTACATCTCCCTTCTAAACCTCCCCAGCACTTACACAAGACTAGAAATGCAGATGCAGTATTAGGAGAGGGCAGGCCTAAACTGTTCCCAGGATCAGCTCTCTTGAAGAGGAGGCAAGGATGTGCTTTTACAAAACGCTCTTCATCTGTGGCCAAAGAAACCCCTCTACATTTGTGACTCTGCTCTCAAACCCATGCAGGCAGATGGTTGAGCAGTACAACTGAACAGGCAGTCACTTCTGTCTGGGGGACAACTGTTAATCCAGATTTGCTGCTGAATCACATCACAAGGCAGCAAAGGGTTACCCGACTTAAGGGGATTAAATATAAAAAAACCCTTTGGATAAGCAGAGAATGAATTCAAACCTTCTTCTCTTTCCTCTCATTTGATAAGGTTTCAACTTGAACATTATCACTTTTTTCCAAAATTATCTTGAATTGCAACAGGCAATACCAATACCTTGACAGTTTTATCCATTTGCCAACTTAACACAGGAATTTAAATTAAAAAAAACCCAACAACCTCATCCCAAACACCCATGTGTCCTTTTCCTCTGATGCCATGTGTGTATTGCACCTGTGCATAATCCTTCTCCTGCTGACCTTCTGCAACAGGTCAACAACAAAAAAGGCTGTGCCTGTTGTTCGTAAGCTTTTTGTTATCTCAGAAGAGGCGAAAGGACCAGAGCGTGTGTGAGAGACAAGAAAAAACCTTTGTGTAATTTAATTCAGTTTACTTCTTTCGAGTCTGAGTAAACTCAGGGATCAGCAGAATGACTGGTTAAATAAATCACGAAAGCAGTTCCTTTACCCTGTAAGGGCAACACCGTCATGCCGTGTCACGTTCAGCAGGTTCTTCCAAAAAAGCACACGCAGCCTTTACACCATGGACCAAAAATAAGTCTACCAGGCAAAGGGTACTGCAGTATTAACAGCTCTTTTAATGCAAAAGATGGCATCTCTGGAAAAGCACTGTGATTATTTTCAACACTTCCATATTTAGGGTTGGCTCCAGACCTGTCTGTGAAAGTTAGCGATAATATTGCAATAAAAGATCCAGTGCTGATCCTTAAGGTCATAACTGCGAGCACTGGTCAGAACGGAAGCAAGCAGTACTTACCCACCTGCTGTGGCATTCAGAAAGGCTGGAGAAGCAGGAAGGCTACAAGAAGTTTGCCTCCTGGGACTACACCTGGCTGTTCTTCCTGGGTTTGTCCCTCGTACCTATAACACGTCTAGCATGCAGGAGTTGGCCTAGGAACTCCAGCCCCACTCCACAGTGATTCCACACAATATCTTCTGCATCTGTCTCCTACCTGCTTCTAGGAGTTGTCAAACCCTCTCCAAGAGTGGGAAAAAGAAAAGGACAAATATTAACTTCATTTGGGCTTGAGACTTTCTGATGTGAGCAGCTCACGTTGTGCATTGCTATAACATTTAGGCCTCTCAAAGACTTTCCTTGGACCTACATTTGCCACTTCATCTAAAAAGATGACAAAGCTGGAGTCCTTCCTTGCCCTTCCATGTTTTCACCATTGATTCCTCCTTTCCCATTACTCCGGACTTGTCTATCCATTATTTCTCCTCTTTCCTTTCAGCCATTCCAGTGGCCTCATCCCAAATGACAAAATGGAGTTATTTTACGTTTTGTTTATTCCCCCCTAAGCAGAAGTGTTTCTCCTTCCTTTCTACTCTCTTAATTCAGGAAATCAAAACCTTTACTAATCAGGCTGGCATAACCTCAGAATGGTTCCTGTGCTCAGCCTTCCTACCTGACTAATGAGGAAAGTCTCTGATGTTGCATAAAAGAGTTTGTGCACTACAGAGGATTTTTAATGGAAAATAAAACCTTCCGCCATCACAGGCTACTGACAGTTTGCTGCACTAAGGTACAGCACCATGGCTATATTGCAGGGCAGGATAAAAGTGTGCACATATTTTCCTGTATGTTTCAATATCCTCCTATTGACAGAAGATAGGACGGCTGGGTTACAACTGGAAACCAGGAAATGATTTTTGTGATTTCATTAGTGTAATTGACAAAAGCATTTTCTTTCTACCTAAGGCTAACAGATGGCTTGTTAAAGTTACAACTTCTTTAAACAGAGCCGTCACCAAAAATCATGTGCATGACAACAAAAATAATATTGATACAGGCTTACTGCAAAATTAAAATGGAGTTTGCATAACCAAAAGCATAGAATCAGTAATTGCCACCATCACAACACAGAATATCAAGGTGCTTTTTCTTTTCTAAGATTTCCTTGAAAATTGGATGAAGGGACATAAATTGGTGAAGTATTAACAACATGGGATTTCAGTTATTATAGGCATAAATGTGCAGTTGGTCCCAGTGCTTACTCCACGTGTGCAGATGAACTACCATGGATGCACGAGCGTGTTACATCATGGCCTGGATTTTCATCTCGGTAGTAACAGCATATATTAATCACACAGTATCTTTATTTCGGATAAATAAGTTTTCATATAAGAATGCTGAAGTCAGATTCAAGATTGTAGATCCATACTCATACTGCTCTTATAGACTGAGCAGGATGTAATCCTCCTTGAGTGAAACTGGGCAAGCATCAAGCAGGCCCCTTCCCCTCAGTACCTACCTAGTTATTCAAACCAGGAACAGGCTGCCGCATGTTGTGCTGAGCTCAGACCAGCGTGCCCCACAAGCAGCAGCCCTGCAGGTCTGTGCTTTCACATGTCACCTTTGGCAGGTTCCAGACCTGCACATGGCAAGAGTGTGCAATACCTCCATCATGAAACTTCCTGATGCTTCAGCCAGACAGAAAAAATAGGGGATGAATAATAACCAGAAATAAATAAATAAAGCGGCATTGGTTTGCCCACCTGCTGGGGGTTTTAAGACCTTGCCTCCCCCTTAAACTTGTAGCATTGCCACAAGAGCAGGAAAAAATACAAAGGTGATTCAGCTTTGAAAATAGAAAATGTAACCAACATCATACATTTCTGATAGGTGAGAGCACACAAGCTATTCTACCTGACAGATCTACCATGCTAACGGTGTTACTGATATTTAATACTTTTCTCCTTCAGCATCACACTTACCCCGCTATTCATCCCCCCTGCCTTTTCTGGGTTTTTCTGCAGTATCCCTTCTCCCTCTCTTTTCTTTCTCTAGCATTACTGCCTTACTTCACAGCATCCTCTTTACCTTTTCAAGCAATTGCGTTAGGCTTTGCATAAAATTCGGGTCTCAGACTTTTCTGAGACATCATTAAGGCATGCAGCCAACTCCCAAAGGCCTGAACAGGAAGGAAGGAAGAGGAAAGCAAGCAGAATCACAGACAGTTTTCCCTGAGTTTGTTATTTTCTTCACAAGAACAACTCAGAAGCAAACTTTTCCTCTTACCAATCTCCTTGCAATATAAAAATGTATTGGGTTTTTTTTTAAAAAGAGGTAAATAATTAAATCAGAGAGAAAATAAAAGGAGCAATATTTCCCATTGCAAAACCTCTGTGGACAGCTATTGGAAATAACCTGGTTTATTTCACCAACCTTGTGATGTGTCAGGTTCGCTTAGCGCACGCCTGGTGGGCTCCGGCTGAGGGGCACAGGCACTGCATGACTGACACACAGGGCCGCGACCAGGGAGCACCATGCCCAGCTGCTCGCTGCTTCGCTTTGCCTTCACATGAAGGGTTTGTGAGAAGCCATGCAGTACTACAGCAGACTGCTCCTTGCCCCAGGTCTAGCTAGTTCTTCCTTTCTCATTGAGTTTGGCAAAGCACATCAATTTCATCCTCATCTGTAAAAACAACAACAACAAAGTAAACTGCAACATTAAAAAGGAAATTCTGGATAACATTTAATTTTGAAGGGGGGGGAACAAGGATATACTAAGGAACTGCTGCGACCAAGAGATTCTGCTCTAGGAACAAAAGCAAATTCTCAAGTGACAGAGATAACAGAGATGCCACTGCTTTTACAATTCTCAGTAACAGCCAAAATAATCCAAGGCAAGTCATAAATTGGTGAAGTTTTCAAAACAAATCAACCAACCCCCAGTAACACACTCATACCTCTTCAACCTCTTCACACCAGTATCAGAAACTATAAAGATGGGTGAATTACAAATAAAGATTGGGGTTTGGTTGGGTGTTGGGTTTTTTTTTTTGCATTCAGCTCAGTTAAAACCAAAGGTATTTATGATCAATACTAACAAAACATAGATCTACAAAGGAATCACCATAGCAGTTATAGGAAAACACGAAGAAAACATGTAATGACAGAAAATTCAGAAAGCGGAGTAACTTGGGCATGGAGAAGCTTAAGAAAAACCAAACCAAACCAAAAGTACCCAAATTTCCCAGCATATTAGGTTTCATGGTTTAGTCTACCAGAAAAAAAGAAAGCAGGTTTGTGACACGAATACTGGGCAAGCATCAGGACATGAAGAGCAGCAACAATCTCCTCACACCCTCAAGGGGGCAGATGAACCATACTAACTACCATTGATTTTTCTCCACACAAGAGATTTCTTTGGCTTTGTGTTTCTTTGCTCTGTCAGGAAAAAGTTCCTCTGTGGGATAAAAATACCAGATGCACGTAAAACCTGAGTCAAAAGAATGTCACAATCCTGTCTTTGAATGAAATTATTCTCTGGATCCAGTAAGTCTAAATTAAGGCCTTTCACCTGATTTCTACCACAATTTTCTAGATGTGCTTGTGCCAGAAATCACACCCAGCTCTGTCCAAGTAGGACCGCGTTCCTTCTACTTCAGTTCAATGCTTCGGGCACCCGATTTTTGTTCAGAGCTCTGCACAAAACAGTGGCACCTACTTCTCTTTTTCCCCCAAAAGGAAGATGTTATGGAGGTAACCAGATCTTTGGTCCAGAAGAAAGCTGCTCACCTACTTGTGCAGATAGATATCCCCTCTGAATCAACTAGCCCAGAGAGACCTGGCTTGCCACTCTGTGTAAAAGAATGGCTAGGAGAGGGGACCGAATAAACCACACCAAAACAAAAAAAACCAAACCACCAAACTCCCAACCCCTCTCCAACTCCCCCCACCCCCAAACAAACCAAAGCCTGACGTTCCAGAAGAGCAGGCTAAGGGAGATCCCTGCTGGCAAGACAGTGAAACACACCATTTCCAAAGGCATCATTCACCTGCTACCACAAATAGATTCTTCTGCATCCAAATGCCCAAACCATCACACATTTACCTTGCTGTCAGTTTGGCACAGCCTTCTGCTCCTAAAGACAGCGCTGTCCCACCCGCACAGCACAGACTGCGCCAAAGCAGCTGTCTGGGGGGGCAAAGAGGGGACCTCAGTCTCAGGTCATCAAGGATAAAAATTCCTGGCATTCTTGAATTACCATTCTTCTGAAGCAAGGCTGATGGACCCGTTTCTACAGGTTCTTCTATTGCAGAAGAGCAGAACAGGATCCAGTTCGTTTCCCACTTAATTGGCCTCAGCTGGTTCTGCTATTGGTTCTGTTGGGCATTAGATATCATCCCACTTAGGCAATAATTAAATCAGGAAAATGATCATAGAATGGTCCAGGCCAGAAGGGACCTCTAGGGTCATCTAGTCTGACCTCCCCAGTTAGCAGTGACACCTCCAACTAGANTTCACAGTGAGGGTGACTGAACACTGGAAGGGGCTGCCCAGGGAGGTTGTGGAGTCTCCTTCTCTGGCGACATTCAAAACTCGCCTGGACACGTTCCTGTGTGACCTGATCTAGGTGTTCCTGCTCTGCCAGGGGGATTGGACTGGATGATCTTTCAAGATCCCTCCCAATCCCTGATATTCTGTGATTCTGTGAAGTGGCAGAATCACCTCTCTGGGTCTGCTGGCAATGCATCTTTTGATGCAGCCCAGGATGTGATTGACCTTCTGGGCTGTGAGTACACAGTGCCTGCTCATGTCCATCATCAGCACCCCCAAGTGCCCATCCAGCACTCCCCCATCCAGCACGTCCATCCATCAGCACCCCCAAGCGCCTTTCCTCAATGCTGCTTTCTAATACCTCATCCCCTAGTCTGTAATGAAGGGGATACATCATTTCATTACAGGTGAGATACCTCTCACCTGCTCATTGTACTTAGTAATACCACATCTGACATGAATCAGCCAATACTGGATACTTGTGTACTGAAAAGAAGAAAGAACAAAATAAAACTACAGATCTTTTCTCAGCTTTTGTGTACGTTACATTAAACAACTACTGCAAAACTTCCAACAACCTCAAATTCTGAGACACAAACCAGAAATAATTCTTAACTGTGGTGGACTATCATCAAGATACTTATGATCCACCTGGGGACAGACAAATGTTCAGAGCTGGATGAGACACACAAACTTCCAGACCATAGAAGTGATTAAGCAAAGAAAGTGTGAGCGAGTGCAAAGGAATACCCAACGAAGAACACTGTATTGCAGAAGACACTGACACTATAAAGAGGTTCAATTTTCCTCTTACAAATGACGTAGTCGAGAGCAATAGCCATTTCCAGTGGCTCAGTAAACAAACCTAATCGACACTTGGAATGAAAGAGAGCATACAGGTTTGGGTTTTTTTAAAGAAAATTTATTACAAATCCATAGGTTTAAGAAAATATCCCAAAATTGTCAAAGTAGTATGAAAAATGCTGTCATGCTATTCACAGTTACCAGTTTTCTCCAATAAACAGAGCATACAAAAATGGATAGAACCCAAAGCAATTCCGTTCGGTGACACAAGTCAAACATCTGTAACGCAAACTCCCCTGCTGACAACTACGATGCTCCTGGCAGCCCAAGGCAATGACTCAGCTGCACTAGTTTTGAAACCTGGCAGTCTGGATGAAAAGGCTATATACATCCACACATACTGTATTTCACCACAGGTACAGGTGGCTCAGGGCAAACAAAACCCACAGCCCAGCTCCATTCGTAACGTCTGCACAAACAGAGCGCCAGGGAGTGCGTGTCCGTGGTGGTAAGTTGTTGTGCTCTATGCTCTGGTTCCCACTTTCTTTTACATCTCAAACCTAATAAAAACCAATTGTTTTCCACTCTCAGTTACAGAAAGAGTCAAACTGCTATACTATCTTTTCAGACACACTGCATAGAGGCAAGTGATCTAAAAATGTAACGCAGTTAAAACAACTAAAAGTGGGATCTTTTGTAGACTGGATTTACTGCAAGTGACCTAAAACCTTAAGTGCCCCTGAAAAACTGAGGCTAACGTGGCATTTCTAACGTCATTCACAGATAAATCCTAAGAGAAGCGAACGAGGAAAGAACTGTCTTGGTGCATGTTACATTCCTAAACTCAAGTACTTACAAAAAAAGCAGAAAGTTTGCAAGTACATCATGGATTAAATCCAAACCTGCCCTACAACTCTGCCACTGGTAACTGCCTGCAACAGTTGGAAGCTGCAGCATAGACCGCTGGTTACCACGTTCTCAAACCCTTTAAACTGCACAGAACCCAGATGACACAACTCAGAGCTGCAGCGTAGAACAGGCTTCAATATAAGAAAGGGGAAGACTCTGAAGCAGCAGGATGAAACGTTTCTGTTGCAATACTTGCTCAAGGTACTGGTATGATATAAAAGAGGAAAAAAAGAAAAAGGAGAAAGAAAGAAACCACAAACAACTCTGTGTAATTTAACTGTTTTTATCGGGTGCTTGAAGGTCCGTAGGCAGAGGACATCTGGGATTTCCTACTCATCAATCCTCCTTTTGCCAGCAGCAATTTGGAAGAAATCAGCATCCCTTAAAAAAACCACTCAGTGCATTGTTTAATTCTGCTGTTTCAACTTCCGTTGAAAAGCAGAGAGTCAAGAGTTATTCAAAGAACACTGTGCTGCAGAACAGCAAATAGACATCAACAGTCACTTATCACTAGAGCAAACCAGCTAGAAGATGCAGAATTTACAACTATTTCCTTCCCCACGCAAACCTGATTAACCCTAGATTAACCAGGGCTACCTGGAACATTTCCCAAAAGCCACCTGCTGGTAACGAGGCTGCCTCATTCTCCTGCATTTACCGAAAACTTGACTTCTGAAACACTGTAATGAAATAGTCAGAAATCTTCATTCCAAAGAGGGAAAATATTTCATGTACATTCTTAGGCTTGAGCCTTCAGGTTTGGGAAACGTTTTTCTAGATTGTCAGCAAGTGTCTGATCAGCCTCCCGCAGAACTTCAAGGAAACTCTCCACCTGGAAATAAATTGCAAATACACACACACATAAAATCAAATCAAATCAAATCAAAAGCCAAACTTGCATGGAACACAGAATTTTTATACTTGGTAAAGAATTCTTAAATTTGGCATAGGGGATCTTTCTACTCCTTTACCTTGCCACCGACAGCAGCCACTGCAAAGTATAATGGAAACGCTCCACAGTAAATACCTTCCTCCTAAACCCCACAGTTCAGTTGGGTCTAGCTTTTGAAACATTAGCCTCTTCCCCAAACTCTTATTTTGCTGCTTAAAAGGACACAAAGAAAAGCTCCCTATGAAAAATATTTAGAACTGATCTATTAAAACATACAGGACAAGTTTTCAGTTAGTGTAAAATTGCAGGCATCCATTCATTTCAGCACGGTTTGAGCCTTAGATCAGGCGATGATCCAGGCAAAGCCCTGGCTGGAGTAAGCCAGAGGGGACAGAGAGGGTAAGACTGTCCAGAATGGCACAGTCCCTGTGCCTGAGCAACTCTGTCTACCTCTGCCTTCTGAAAGGCCTTGCCACCCAAGCGGTATTTTTTCAGTGATGTTACAGATCTTGTCATATACTCACTGATGCAAAATACAGAGGTAAGAGGTTCTGAAATGCACAGGAACATGTCTGTTCATTTAAATGGCCCTGGTGTAGTCCTTCTAGTGTATTTTCCTGGAGAATAAAATGATAAATATAACTAGCACGTTATGAACGGTTGTGAAAAGAACAAACTCAAAATTGGGCACACAGCACCTACATTATGCCCTTCGTTCTCTGGTAAAACAACCAGAACTTCTACTTCTCAGAGGATGCCAGACAGAGCTAATGCAAAACACTGTGAAAGCTCACACACCACAAGTCCCTTAATGTGAATGCCCCCATAATAAAGAAGTCTGGCTGAGAAGGCAGGTTTATAATATTGATAGCCTTTCATTCTTCTTAAATAGATTCTTAAATAAACTTAATTCAAAAGAAACGGTGACAAACACCTTTATTTTATATTAATAATATTTATTTATATGTGTTTTCATATCTTTATAAATATTTCTATATTTATGTATAACTCATCATACAGAATCTTGGTCCTGAAGCCAAGGTACAGCTCAGTAAACCTGTGTGTGTCCCTGCCATCTAACACCCAAGTCGCTACCAGCCTTCTGATCGATCCTCTAATGAACGTTCAGTGGCGACTTCACTTGCCCAGAAAACCACCCACATTAACAGAAATGTCTTTTTCCTGACCTACCCTGCAGAAATCCCTCTTACAATCTCATTCACTCTTACCTTGGTCAGTTCTTGAAGCATATTGGAAAGTAATTCACAGCAAATATCCTTCAAAATTTTTAAATGGAAATCTTCCTCGTTTAGATCAGCCTTTCCAGCCTCCTGTTGTTCAGACTCCTTCGAGTTATCAGCAGATCTCTTCCCACAGCTCTCCATGTATTCTAAGATACGAATCAAGCTCCCAATCAGAGGCATATCTAGTAGAAAGTAACAGAGACATGGAAGTTTAACACTGACACTTTTTCCCCGTGCTTTCAAGGCATTACAATTTTGAAACATACCCCAAGATTTAATAGGAAAGCTATAGGAATGGATATTCTGACACTGTTGTGTTTTATCAGAGTGTTTTAAAGAAGCAAGTGGAAATGTAGTAGAAAACCCAAACCATGCAAGCTAATCTGTATCTATAAAAAGTATAAACCAACAGTGAGGAATATCAGAAGGAAAATCTGTAGTAGTAACTCAGAGGAGCTAGTACATGAAATTTGCATCCATATAATTCTGGATCAATTTGATAAAACCAAACAAAAGATCTTCCTTCTGCAGATGACCCTGGCACACAGTCCCAAGAAAAGACTTTTCATTCCAATGACTTGTCAACGAATAGAAAAGTAACAATGATAAAGATGGGTTTAAGTAAGTGCAGAATCCCCCTCTAGTAATAAGAAAAAAACCCCAAAATACCACCAAGACATCATTTTTTAGCAAAGATGAATTCTGCAACAGTTATTAATTTACCCTATGGGGAAGACCGAGCAGCATCTGCAGATGCTATAACTCTTCAGAGATATCCAGTAACCAAACTTTGAGCTACCAGTGATTTTTAGAGTCACCAGTAAAGAGCCTCACTGTATTCAAACACATAACAATTCTGTGTTCTGAACTACGGTAATACATTAGCCACCTTCCATCCCACAAACTCAATTGTGAAAGTAACATGAAACAAAAAACAAGAGAAAAAAGCAAGACTTGCTTTTCCTCATCTTGGTGTATTCTTGATCAGTCTGTGAAGCAAACATAGCAGACAGCACCGACAAAATAGAAGCCAATACAGTCTTCTGCTCCTGCACAGTGATCGGTGGATCGTCTGGCTGGCAAAGTTCATGGCAGACAAGATCATAAAGCAAACCCCAAGTCTCTTTTCCCCCATCAGGAGCCTGCACTTGAGAAAGAAAGAAAGAGAACCCAACAAACCATCAAATTTAATCTAGGTACAGGAATTATTTTTCTCCCCATTACATATCTGATGACCTAGAAGCAACTGCCCATCTTGATCCTGTCCTACGTGAGCAATTCAAGTGTCTTACCGATAGCCTGAATACCCTCATCCACTGTGGTCAGGAGCTGCAGAATATGCATGTAAACATCAAGTCCTTCTGGATTATCTGACCTACACAGAACAAACAAAAACCAAAGACAAATTAAAGATCTGATTACCGAGTTTATATTCTGTGTGGTTTGGACACACAGAAGACTACCAGCAATCACTGCCATTCCTCATTTCAAATACTAAATACAAGGAAATGTACCCATAAAATAGTGCAGCTCTCACTTAAATCACGTTTTCAGAGACAGGCCTTATCAAGGTTTATAAGGAATCTCCCCTGTCATGAAACCTAAAAGAAATCTCACGTACCGGACTTGCTTGGCTGCTTCAAGTATACAAGGCACAATCTTAAAATCTGGAAGTTCTTCAGGGGAATCATCTACAGACGGCCCCACAGACCGACAACCGCCATTTTTAATCCAGTTTAACATCAGTTCTTCATCTAGATCAAAGAGCTTGTCCACTACTTCACCCACTTTTACCAGCAATTCCACTGTACAAAAGAGAATGTATAAATTTCCACAAGACTACAAACAAAGAGCAAGAACTAGCTCACAAAATGTGAAATGATAAAACCATTCAGAGCAAATTAAGTGCTGAAATACATTAGTTTTATTCATGACCTGCTAATGGTTGCTATGCTTATTTCCTTTTTGTGGCACAAATCAGGTGAAAAGTTGGATAAACAGGAACTGTTGGAAAGCCCACAGACATCTTCTACCTTGCTATGTCATTTATAAAGCAGGAACTTTATTCCACAAAGAGACTTCAAGTTCCTGAAAAGTTGTAACTCCTGCTTCTGAAGTAAGACTTTCCAAGATTTGTCCCTAAATATGCACTTTTCTGCTAACCTTACACCTGCCAATCTACATTTTACTTAAAATCTGTGGTTTCAATTGGACTGAGCAGGATTTCTGAGCACTGTCATAAAAAAAACCCCACAACCAAGCTGAAAATGTGAAATCCTTAGGTGTTCCTAGATAAACACTGTCATTACCATTGAGTTGGATGTGAAAAACAAACGCTATTTGAAACATTTCCATTATTAGGTAGGTGCTTAGGGTGGGTTTTGCTGTACTGGTGCTAAGAGAAATTTGTATACCACTGACTGCACACCCAAAGTCTGTGCAGTATTTTGCTGCCATTCAGAGTAACTGAATCATTCCTGCAGCCCACATTCCTCAAGCATGGCAGTTTTAGAAATGGGAAATATTTATCTGATTTGATAAAAGAAAAAAAAAAAAGAAGAAAAAAAATCAAAAATGACATATATATATATATCCTTGAACGAGGACCATGTCCTCTCCTTCACTGTGCCAAGTAATAACTTCTGCTATTACATTTATATTTATTCCCCCATAGTTTTCTTTGTCTATGGCTGCTTTTCTGTTTGGTTTTACATGTCTTTACACACCTGCACTCCTGTAATCAAAGCTCCATACTCCAGTTCTTTTTTTTTCTGCAAACACCCAACTTCCAACACTCCCAACTTGTTTTGGCAACTTACCATTTGTGGAGCTGGACATGATAAAGCAAACACAGTCATATACGGAAGGGTTTTCTCGGATTCTCTCAACCCAGACATTGGCCACCTCAGGCTGGGAGAGGCAAGTTAACAACAACCTAGACAAGAATTGCCCATTTAACAAATCAAAAACCAATTCACCCATTTTAGCTGTACAAGTATAAATATTTTTAGCTCTACAAGCGTAAATCCAAACCAATGAGAAAGATGTGACAGAAACAGGAACATAGCTCACAACAAATCAATTCCAGAACATTGGGAAATGACAAAAAGGTAGGACAAGAGAATAATAAAATAGTGAGCCCGCTTGTCAATTTTCTTTCTAGGCCTCAAAACATAAGAACTGTGCTAATGATGCATTAATTTCTGAGATGTCCTACCTGCTTGTTTCCAGAAGAGTTGGAGAGTCTGAATCACACAAACGTTGCAGTAACACTTGGCTATAAGAAGAAAAAAGCAAAATTAGGTTAATAAGTCATAGAATGGTTTGTGTTGGAAGGGACCTTTAAAGGTCATCTAGACCAACCTCCCCCTTCAGTGAGCAGGGACATCTTCAGCTAGATCAGGTTGCTCAGAGCCCTGTCCAGCCCGACTTTGAGTGTTTTCAGGGACAGGGCATCTACTACCTCCCTTGGACAATCTGTTTTAGTGTTTCACCACCCTCACAGTAAAAAACTTTTTCCTTGTATCTTGTCTTTTGGTTTAAAACCATTTACCCTCTTTTGGTTTAAAACCATTACCCCCTGTTCTATTGCAACAGGGCCTGCTAAAAAGTCTGTCCCCATCTTTCTTATAAGGCTCCTTTAAGTATTGAAAAGCTGCAATAATGTCTCCCCAGAGCCTCATCATCTTCAGGCTGAACAACTCCAACTCCCTCAGCCTTCCTTCACAGGAGAGGTGTTCCAGCCCTCTTGTGTACCCGCTCCATGCCTGTCTGTGGACCCCAGAGCTGATGCAATACTCCAGGTGAGGTCTCATCAGAGTGGAGTAGAGGGGCACAGTCACCTCCCTCGAATTCCTGGCCATGCTTCTTTTGACACAGCCAGGATGCAGTTGGCCTTCTGGGCTGTGAGTGCACATTGCCAGCTCATATCCATTTTTTTGTCCATCAGTACCACCAAGTCCTTCTTGGCAGGGCTTCTCTCAATCCCTTCATCCCCCAGTCTGTCTTGATACTGTGCATTGCCCCACCCAAGGACCCTGCACTTGGCCTTCTTGAACCTCACAAAGTTCACTCAGGCCCACTTCTTGAGCTTGCCCAAGTCCCCCTGGATGGCAACCCATCCCTCAGGCGTGTCAACTGCCCTACTCATCTTAGAATCATCTGCAAACTTGTTGAGGGGGTACTTGATCCCCACGGTCTATGATGTTGATGAAGACATTAAACAGTACTGGTCCCAGTATGGACCCCTGAGGGACAGGACTCACTAATCTCCATCTGGACATTGAGCCATTGACTACTACCCTCTGAATGCCACCATCCAACCAATTCCCCATACACCAAACAGTCCACCTATCAAATCCATCTCTCTCTCCATATTCAGAGACAGGGTCCTCTCTGAATCTTGTGACTTAACGGGAGGCTCTCCCTGACAGTTTTGTCTGACCCTGCCCTCTATGCAACCAAATCTATCTTGCCATTCTACCTTGTTAAACCACTGTCACATTTACTAGCAAACATTATTAAAATTCATTTTACATCAATAAACATACTGCTGTTTCTCTCTTACAAGTGAATTACCTCACTCCAGCTGTGACAAACTTATATCTCACGATTACAAGACCAGAAAAGCAGCACTTGTGCTGTGTAAAGCACACAGACACTTACCCGAGATTCTCATCTTTACTAATGGACATGCATATGTCTTGGAAACAGGCCATGTTTCCTAATATTCCCACACAGATTTCCTGAAAAGGCAAAACACAGTATAATGAAGCAACTGCAGCATTGTTCACGTTTTTGTTTCCACAGCTGTAAGACAAAAATAAGAAAGGATCAAAGATGTTATCCAGTTTGATTTCCAAATTCTTAGGACCCACTAATTTCAAGACAGATACAGATTTTTTTTTTCTACTGGACACTATCAGACTTAGTCTAAAATACACTCATGACAGGTACTGCTCAGCTATTTCAGTGTTCAGATGTTCCATAAAAGCAAACACATACCAAAATCAATTTTGCTTGCACTTTCCACCTATACTGTTTTGAAGCTAATCTGGAATTCCTACTATTAAAGCAACAGAGTCCTAAGAACAAAACCACCCCTAATGTAAGTGCACTCACAGATATTCACTTCCTCCCAAAACAAAGGGGTCTTAACAGAGGTTTCTAGTAAAGCCCTAAAGAAAGTGAAGTAAAAATTTTCTGACTATTTTTTTTAAAAAAAACAACAACAACAACAACAAAAAACCCAACAAGCCAACCAATCAAAACCAAAAACAGTGCACCCCATTAGGATATTCATGCCTAGACAGTCATTGCTCCCATAAAGGGGATTGTGAGAGCTCTGAAACACCTGCAGGTGACTGGTGCTAACAAAGAACATCTTGGGAATCTCTCACTTTCAGCAGCTTTAAGTTGGAAATCAACCCTCACTGCTCAAGGTTAATTTTTAATTAACATCCCATCACCTGTGCTAAATCACAGCAGACACTACGTCAAGAAAGTGGCTGTGACTTTCTGACAGCTAATTTGCATTAACTTCCATATTTTGGTTGTACTTTCAAAAGACAAAGTACTGAGCATTCAAAGACTTAGGTGTCTCCAGTCATCTCCTGAAGAAAAGCTTCTAGTAACTTCAGAGAAACAGGAGTTATCCCAACACGGAATACTTTTCAAAACCCTGTCTTGAATCCCAAATGCCACTGCACTGTGTAATACAAGCTCCAAAACAATGGCATCAAAACAGAAGGGGAAGAAAAAATATGTTCATTAAGTACTAGTGTCTAACAGTTCCTAACCCCTAACATTACTTATATAGGTCTGACTAAATAAATTCATGATCACTGCTGTTCAATAATCATTAAACAAGTAATGAGAAAAGAAAGACAGTTGTATTGGGTTTGCATGGCAAGGTTTTGGTAGCAAAGGGAAGCTGCAGAGATAGCTTCTGTGAGAAGGTGACAGAAGTTTCCCCTGTATCCAATAGAGCCCATTCCAGCCAGCCCATTCCAGCCCCACCACTGCCCAAACCCAAGGCAATCAGCACTGGTGGTAGAGCCTCTGTGATAATATTTAAGGCAGGGGGGGCGGGGAACCCACTGTGGAACAGCAGCTGGAAGAGAGGAGTGAGGACATGTGAGAGCAGCAATTCTGAAGACACCAAGGTCGGTGAAGGAGGGGAAGGAGGTGCTGCAGGTGCAGGAGGAGAGATCCCCCTGCAGTCCACAGTGAAGCAGGCTGTCCCTCTGCAGACATGGAGGTTACTGCTGGAACAGATGTCCACCTGCAGCCTGTGGAGAACCCCACGCTGGAGCAGGTGGATAAGCCCAAAGGAGGCTGTGACTCTGTCCAAAGCCCATGCTGGAGCATGCTCCTGGCAGGACCTGTGGACCCCTGGATAGAGGCCCCACACTTGAGCAGGTTTGCTGGCAGGAGTTGTGACCCTGTGGGGGACTCATGCTGGAACAGCCTGTTCCTGAAGGACTGCACCCTGTGGAAGGGACCCACACTGGAGACCCACCTTGAAGAACTGCAGCCCATGGGAAGGACCAATGTTACAGAAGTTTGTGAAGGATTGTCTCCCTTGGGAAGGACCCCACACTGAAGCAGAGGAAGAGTGTGAGAATGAAGGAGTGGCAGAGGCAACATGATGAATTGACTAATTGCTGCTAATACGGGACAGCCTTTTGACAGCCCATACTTACAGTGAGGCGAGGGCATTTTGACTTGGCAAAAACTCCCATGAATATATCAGGGGCGTTGAACTCCTGAAGAAACGAAGCAACATCCTGTGGAGAAGAGAACAGAGAAATAAATGAACTTCTACAATTTCCAAACACAAAACAAAACCTTTTCTCACAGCACAAGGACTACATCAAAGAGATGTCATACTCACTACAAGAGAACATTTAAGACCAATAACCTTTGCTTTTCAGTGAGAGAAGATCATCAAGCCCCTGTGGTGATTGAGGACCTTGGTGATTTGCTACACAATAAGCCAAAAAGCCACATTTAGTTTCTTTCACTCTCTGTTCCAACAGAGGGTCAGGGATGCTAAATCGGAATTCAGCAAATACAAGGGAAGGGATTACCATTAGTCATTAGCTCTTGATCAGAGTATATAAAGTAGCAAATCCCCCCCTCATTTTACCACATTAAATCACAAAACTATTCCTCTATTTAGGAGTAAAGGACACATCTTCCATGTTTATTTAAAGTATCTAGCAAAAAGCCAGGGAGTAAAATAATAATGAAATATACGTATACCTCACTTGAGAATTTGCTCCAGCATTTAAAAATGTTGAGTAAAATAGCAAAAGGTCATGTTAGATTTCCATTGTGTGCCTGCAGCTAAAGTTTAAAACACTGGCTTATCTATCAGAGAAAACTAGGCTTACCAGCAGGTTGCATTACGATTGCTAGAAGGAAACATGCCTGTTTAGAGACAGCATCAGTCTTATCTCCATAATCAAACTGCTGAAGATACGAGACAGTCACCTGAGGTAATTTCAGCTGCAGGTAAGGTACTGTTTTCTAATAACTCCAAGCTTTGGTTCAACCCCTGCACATAATCCAGAAAACCAAGAGGTGTGACTATAGCCTCATTTACACCAGCTGACCCTAAGCAACAGCACTGCATGATCCACTAGACACCTGGGGGAAGGTCTGTCAGAACACTTTGTTTCTTAGCACTTACACACAGCTCTGGTTTTACATCCCCAGACAGAGTGTCCAGCAGCTTGGCTGCAACAGAAGGCCTGCTTTTGCAAACTCCTGCAGGGCCTAAGACTGCACACTATGTACTTGCTCACCTTGAAAAGCAGCTTTCATGATGCCAATCCGCCACACTGCTCTGCCTAATGACTCACAGGACACCGTCAGCCAAACCAGAGCATAAGCAATACCCTTGAAATCACAAAGCTGCCCAAGCCCAATGCCCAAAGCTGCCAGAAGGATTTTGACTGCACACACTCAGCAACACAAACTGGGCAGAAGCCCCCTGGAGCTGTGAACCACCCTTGAGGTGTGAGTCCTGCACGTTGCTCCTACCTCATCCATCGACATGTCCCACACTTTGCAGATGTCATTCTCCATCTCTTCGTCCAGCTCTGTCTGAATGTCCTCGGGGCTCACGGTGGGCTCCGTCTTCTCAGGGCTAATGACCTGAGAGAAAACGGAGGGGGAAGGAGGGGCACACGTAGGCCCATGAGCTACGAGCGAGAAATGCCGTGAAACGCTAACAACGACCTACGGCTTCACCCAGAGTTTAAATAAACCTCACGCACAACTAGGAAACTAGTGGGTCGTCTGTGTCTTCTCGCTAAGGGTCGCGTCGCACCGCACTGCCCAGGCGCCCACCGCTACTGGGCCCGCCGGCCTCCCGCCTTCACGGCGCCTTCGCTCCCCCAGGCCCGTACCTCGATGAGGCGGGTGAGGATGCTGAACAGCCAGTGCTTGCTGTACATCGTATTCCCCACCGCGTCGCCGCCACCCTCCTCCTCCTCCGCCTCGCTGGAGGGCGGCGAAGGGTTACGGTCCATGGCAGTCCCGCCACCGTCGCCTCAACCGCACCAGCACCAACGAGGCGGCGGCCAGAGCGGCGCCCGGACACCGCCCNGTGGAGGCCGCCTGGATCGCCGCACCCCCACCCCCACCCCGCCTCGGGAAACCGAGGAGGCAGCGGAGACCTGCCACCCTTGGCAGCGCCGGTGGCCCCCGTGGTGCTCTGACGACGGCCCGCGGAAGGAGCGCTTCCCTGGGAGCCGGCACGGAGGCTTCAGACCGCCGCCCCGGCAGGAAAAAAGGCAGCGGCAAGCGGGAGCGGTTTTCAGAATGTCTTTATTCGGCTGCACGGAGGACGTGCGACACAGCAGCAGAGATGGCCCCCGAGGGAGCCGGTCAGTATTGCTTGGGGAGGCCCGCCGGTCTGTAGTGGTTGGGGTCCTTCCCGCTTCTGCCCCACTCGTTTGCCTCCTGGTCGGCACGGGAGTCCTCAGCTCCTCGGCCGCTGTTGCTTTGCCATCTTTCCCGGGCGTCACTAGCGGGTGAAAAAACAGGCCACCTGAACCAACCAGCGCTTAACTCCTCTTGGGGTTGATTCCCTCACTGCTATAAAGCTCGCTTTCTCCACGGGGCGGCTCAAAGTGAGATGCAAGCACGTTATCAGTCCCTGTCTGACAACCCTGTGGAAGTCGTAACACAGTGGAACCCAGAACAACATGAAACCCATAATTTTGTCAGGAAACAAACCAGCAAGGAAAGAGAGTTCCTTACCAGGAATATAATTGTTATAGGAAAAAATTCTTATAGTTCCTTATTGGAAGAAATTCTTTCCTGTGAGGGTGGTGAGGCACTGGGTTGCCCAGAGCAGTTGTGGATGCCCCATCCCTGGGAGTGTTCAAGACCAGGCTGGATGGGGCTTTGAGTAACATGGTCTAGCAAGAGGTGTGTTAGAGCTAGATGATCTCTAAGGTCCCTTCCAACTCTAACCATTCTATCACCAGAAATGCAGAGGTAAGGAATCTGCCTTCTTGGGACAACAAGAAGAAAGGCCCATGCTCGCGTGGGCTGAGAGGTACCGTTCCTATAGAGACAGGCTGTTCAGACATTAACTGCCTGCCCTCTGCTGTCGTCCTAGGTCAAAAGCTGAGTACAAGTCAAAAAGGACTTCAGTCTAACTGAACTGCTCGGATCCCTAGTAACTCCCTGTTTAACAAGCAAAATGTGTTCCATTACCTGATCACTTTAGCTGCCCAAGCACCACCAGGTCCTCTTTGGGCAGCATCATAATTCCCACGAGCATGGAAATATTTGTCAGCACCTATATAATTCGCCTCACGCATGTCCCTGTACGCTCTGTACATATCCCATGCCCCTGAAAAAAGCAGAGAAATAGAGATGATGTTGGCTTTGAAGAGTTAAGCACCATTTCAGCCAGCTGAATAGAAAGGCACTTCTCCACATCGGCCTTTGGTTTGGGGTGTGCCCACAGAAAGGGCCTGCTGGGGCTGATCACAGCCCTCTTCAGCAGCAGAAACCAGAGGGGGTCTCTTATGTGGAGGTGTGGAACTCGCAGCTCTGAAGACTGCATCCATTGACTGCTGTTAACCTGTGCTCAGGAAGAGGGTTCCTGGGAGACAGGCCCATGGTAACAGCAGCTTACCTCTCGCTGCATCCCAGACAAATCGTCCACCTTCGGCTATTGGTGACATCTCAACACTTCCACATAGAAGAGAGAGCAACATGAGGTAGACAAAGATCTTCATGGTTCCCAGCACAAGTCTGACACGGAGCTGTGAGACTACCAGAAAGATGAGCAGTTCTGAAGCACTTTTGAAAGACTGTTGACATAGCATCCATCACATCTCCAGCTGTGCCTGGGCAGTTGCCCCCACACTGGTGGCTAGCACAGGAACCTGGTTCTCTCCCCACAAGGACTGATGCCCTCAGTGCAACCACAAGCTCAGCTAAGAACTCCACAGCAGCGGCAGATGGACATGAGAAACTTGCATTTTAGCATTCCCTGCTGCTCCCATCATAAGTACAGAAAAGCTCCACACACTAAAGCATTAGTCCTGTTCCCAAATACCAGCTGAAAGCTCTGCATATAGCTCACAAATTCAGAATATCACTCACCTCTGTGGAAAGGCAAAGCCAAAGGAGATGGAACTTGTCTTGTGTGCTCTCAGACTCAGAGAGGGTATTTATAAGCGATTCAAATACCTAAAAGCAGGAAACTGGAAAGGATAATACCAATGGCTGGGAATTCCCCTCCCCCTTCCACTTCCAATACAGAAAATCATTACGGTAACCCTGTCCTTTTCCTGGCTGAAAACTCAAAGTTCCTCTTACACAATTTTTTAGAAAGTATGTGGTGCTTCTTCAGCTGTCCACAGGACTATTTGCTCCTCATAACAAGCAGGTTGAGGAACTACCTTGAAGACTGAAACATTCTGTGTCCTAGAAGTGTTAGATCTGGCATAAGAGTGACACCTCTGTTCAGCTCTTGTGCTCGACAGAGCTCAGGGGAGAAGGTGCCTGATGGTCTGCACTGCATGTTGAAGCACAAGGCTGGACCTGTGCCTGCACACAAGGAACGCTCAGCTGCATTTCCAGAATGGCTGGAGGAACTGCTCAGTGAAATTCCCATGTGTGCTGGGATGAAAAGATGGATCCCAGAGTTGATGGAATGAAAAACATGAAGTGTCACTCTTAACTCCATTGCAAAGCGTATGAAACTGCATACAGCTGCAACCCTGCTGACAATGCTTTAAGATAGCACACACACCCCACTGTAAGGAAAGCTTGAATGGTTCACCCTACCTTTCTTTGCTCCCAAAGATCCTTCTTGAGGGACTTCCAGCAGTCCTGCTGCAACACCATCTCAAGTGGGGCTCAAGTGGGCTAAACTAAGGAGAGCTTTGATGCAGCAGTAAGCATTTTACCTGAGGGGAAGTTGAGATCCATACAGCCACAACTCTGCTAGACTACAAGACTGGTATGTTAACTGTCAGGCCCCACTGGCATAGTTCACAATTTGGGCATCACCGTACAGGAGCCTGCTTGCTTCCCTTGGTTAACAACTGCCACAACTGTTTCCCCTGCAGAAAGCTCTGGGTTTGAGTGCAGTTACACTGCAGAATGAACTTGCAGAATCTCTCCCTGTTGTGTACTCATAAACGTGACTTAGCAAGTCTGAGAGAGCATCTTCAAATTCTCTGCAGAATAGGTATGCATAGTTGTACTCTTTTAACCCCTAATTAAAGAATTAGTTGCTGGAGCTGAAGGGCAGAGGAATGAGGTAAAAGAGGTGCAAGAACTAACAAGGCACTAGCTTGAGCATCACTGGGCTTCAAACAAGAATTTGGTTTAGGGGGAGACATTTTCCACAGACAAGCTTGGAGCAGCAGGACAGATGTTCTCTAGTACACTGTATCTCTAAGTGGAACAACTTGAGACAAGAATCTAAACCCCAACCCAGTGGACAAGGAATCGGGGGGGGGCAAACATAATTTTGTCCCCCACCACTTGTAAACTTGATCCTTACTAGTGCAACAGCTCAGTTACTGCAGAGACTGGAGCGCTGTGTGTTGATGCAACTCTGTTCACACCCCAGGGGTGACTTGCGTGCTTAGGGTACACATCAGCTCGAGTGCTTTCTCTGCTGGCTACCAGTAGCCCTACTGTACTTTTTGGGGTTTGAGGGGTTTTTTAAGCAAAAAGGAGACCAGGAAATTATTCCTGCAAATTGGGCTACAAGCTCACTAATGCATGTGCCATTTTGCCCAGGAACCCAGAACAGAGCATTACCTCTAAAACTGACTTAAGGAACTTTTCCCTACACAAAAGAAAATTGTCCAGATGTTTTTTGGACCATAGAGGATATTTGAGCCTTCCAATGCTGTCTGATGTGTTTCACATTCTCTCCACAGCAAAATTTTCTGCAAAGAGCACAAACATTATGATAATTGCAAGAAGGCAGGTGCTGAAGGGGGTCTTTGGAAGATCCTCAGATCTTGGATTGCATCCCTTTGACTTGTCTCCCACAAGAAGGGCAGCAGCAGTTACGGCAATGCTGGAGCTCCCTACAGTAACCCAGGTAAAGCACCAGCTTTGTGCTCTAGCCGGGAACAGCCTGAACCCTGTTTTCCCATATCCTCTTGGCCAGCTTTCTGGGTCACAGCCCTTGGCCCACAGAAACAAGCTGCAGCCAAAACTGTTGCTTTTGCAACAGAAATTGGAAAGCTGCCTCTCAGCACACAGAAGGGTGTGAATGAGTATTTCTTTCTGGCCTAATACTAAAACATGGTCTGTGTGTGCCCTCTAGGTAAACATAATGCATATAGGGATCCCTGGGAGACCCATTTTTCTGGCTTTGTGCATTCTGATATAGTTAACGTAAAAATGAAATCTCAAACTGCCTGCCCTTTCATTTTGGGTATCTATAAATGCAAGACACATTCTGCAATGTGGGAATTTTGCAATCCAAGCAAGTGGCAGATTGAGAAAGGGGACAAGGTAAATTCCCAGCTTAGGCACAATAATAGATGCAATTATTCTGGGAAGTAACAGCACTTTTATCTTGTTTACCCTGGCAATCATTGACTTCAGGAGCTTCACCGTGATGCTGTATGGAACATTTACCGGCACTGGCCTCAGGCTTATAGGCACATAGGACCACTGCAGACTTGGCCTCTCCTCAAGAAAAAGACTACACATGCAGACATTTATCTTAAATAAAATTGATTTATCCACAGGTTTTGATTATGATTCTAATAGTGAAATAATGTTTTGAGGCAGGTATGAGGCTTTTATATATTTCTGGGGTGGGGAGGGAAGAGGAGATTGAGTACAAGACAGGGATAATGGAGAACACCAACAAGACCACTGCCACCACAGCTTCTATTTAAAGTTGCTCCAGGCAGCTCTGTTTTTCAAGGGTTCCCTCCAGCACCAGTCTGTCACCAAACCCAAAGATGAACTGCACCTCATCTGCTCCAGAGCAGGCTGGCTTGAGCTGCCAGTGGTGTACGCTGAGCTGGCTGACAACAGCTGGTAGGGGCCATAACTTTACATGAGGGCACTGCTCTGTACAACTGTAACTTCTAAGCAGACCCTTTCATTTCACAGTCCATTCGCCTCATGCTTACGAGATGAAAACACATGTATCAAGAATAGGAAACAGTGATTGTTCAACTCTTCTTCAGAGGGTAAAGTCTCACTTTTTATTGACAGCCAAGTTATTTGAAATCATCAACACAAACTCGCTTTAGACGCCAAATTTGAATAAGTACTTCCCATTCTGTTAGCTGTGTGACTGTTCTGACACAAAATTTAAAGAAGAGAAAGCTCTGAACAGAAAGTTATCATTTATTATAAAAAAAAAACCAAACCAACAACAAAAAAGCCCCAAGCCTCAAAGTTATCAAAGTGTACAAAACCCCCACGGAAGTAAGAGAGAGACTACCGTGTACACAAAATACACAGAGCAAACAGTGGAACCGTTACGTCCAGAGATAAGGCAGGTACATTCCTGGAAAGCCAGCCAGCTTCCTCTAAGGAGGGCAACACAGTACTCGGCTCAAGCTGCGTTCATTCACACGCAGCAGCCAGTGAGGTGGCAGCCCGGTCATTTGGCAGGTAAGAGAACAGGTACCAACACCATGCTCCTTGGGTAACCTCACCATACGCGGCAGGGGCCTGGGTCCCGCTCCAAGCCTTACTGTCAGAGCGTGGGGTGCTTTCAATAGAAGGCTCTGTGCTGCTTCCAATGTCAAAATCTAAACTTCAAAAGATTTAAAGTTTTCTGTTTCAGAAGAAGTTCTGCATTGGCTTTTCCAGGAGGAGCAAAGAGCCTGCTGCTAATTCTCTCTCTGTAACATTGCTTCCCCTAGCAAAGGAACCAGCCCTCCACAATAGCCTTTCTGGGGCTTGAGATGGAAAAGGCACGCTGCACCTCTCAAAAGGCTGAGAGTTGTACCAAGGCCTGTTTTGACAAATAAAAAAAGCATTATTTTGCAGCCCAACAAGTGCTGCAAGACTACACAAAAAGATGCTTTATAAAGAAATATTTTCAAGTAATTTCATAACAAAGTTACAGATTTAAATAAAATTTAGTTCCAATTCATATGTTTTTCATATGTTTCCAATTCATATGTTTTTTTTATTTCAGTGGCATTTGTGAAAAATCAAGGATTGACCAGACACCCTGGCCTTCTGTTAACCACGGGAGAGTCTGACAGCGAAGAGGGCCAAAAACTAGAAGCCTAAAAAGAAATTTGTTCAAAGATGTGTTAAGTGCAGAAAGAGTGCTGGTACAAAGCATTGTTCTAAGTGACAAATAACACCCAAGTGATTTTATGACTCTTCATATTCTAGCAGATATTTAAAAAGACTTCTTCCTTGACAGCACACATCTAAAAATACTTATTTAAACCTTTGGTTTCTTATTAAAACAACACGTTGTCCTCTTGCTTTCCAAAATGTCAACATTCATTATATAATTACTGAAGTTTACCCTGACTTTTTAGTAAAGCCTTTGACAGACACGGTTTCCCACAGCATTCTACTGGAAAAAATGGCTGCTCAGGGCTTGGAGGGGCATACTCTTCACTGGGTAAAAAAAACTGGCCAGAGGGCCAGGCCCAAGAGTTGTGGTGAATGAAGCTACATCCAGTTTGTGGCCAGTCATAAGTGGTGCTCCCCAGAACTCAGTACTGGGACCAGTTGTTTAATCTTTATCAATGATCTGGACAAGGGGACCGAGTGCACACTCAGTAAGTGTGCAGATAAGTTGGGTGGGAGTGTTGACCATCTGGAGAGTCAGCAGGTTCTGCAGACAGATCTGGAGAAACTGGATCAATGGGCCAAGGCCAGTGATATGAGGTTCAACAAGGCCAAGTGCCGGGTCCTGCACTTGGGTCACAACAATCCTGTACAGCGTTACAGGCTTGGGATCAGCTGCAAAGTTGGCCAGAGGAGAAAGACCTGGGGGTTGGGGTGGTTGACAGCTGGCTGAATAGGAGCCAAGAGTGTGCCCAGGTGGCCAAGAAGGCCAGCAGCATCCTGGCTTGTATCAGAAACAGTGTGGGGAAGTGATTATCCCCCTGTACAGGGCACTGGCGAGGCCACATCTCAAGTGTGTTTGGTTTTGGGTCCCTTGCTACAAGAAAGACATTGAGGTGCTGGAGCACATCCAAAGAAAGGCAACAAAGCTGGTGAAGGGTTTAGAGCACAAGCTTTATGAGGAGGGTCTGAGGAAGCTGGGGTTGTTTAGCCTGGAGGAAAGTGGGTTTAGCGCCCTCTATGACTACCTGAAAGGAAGTTATAGTGAGACTGGTGTTGGTCTCTTTTCCCAAGTAAGAAGCAATAGGAAAAGAGGAAAGAGATGGACCATGGGAGCTTTCAATTCAATATTAGGAAAAAATTCTTCACTAAAAGGGTTATCAAGCATTGGAACAGGATGCCTAGGGAAGCAGTTGAGTCACCATCCCTGGAGGTGTTTAAAAGACTTGTAGATGTGGGATGTGCTTATGGACACTGCTTAGTAGGGGACTTAGCAGTGTTAGGTTAATGCCTGGACTCTATGAGCTTAAGGGTCTTTTCCAACCTATGATTTTGATTTTTTATATCCAGCCTTTTCCAGTCTATCCAGTCTATGATTTTTCTTCCACTAGCCAGAGGGTCGTTGAAATATCACAACTGATGACTATCGTCACATTGCACAAATAGATATAACCAATGTAGAAATACCATGTTTATAGTTTAACAATGAGTTACTTTAACAAGTTCTTCTATTAATCAACATTCTCAACCAATAATCCACTCCTAAAAAAATATTTCCCTCCCAGTTTAAGACTTGGTTTAATTAATGCATTTCAAATAGGCCAGCCCAGCCCATATAATTTAAGCGTGAGGGGGGGAGAAAAGGTATCATAAAAAGCACTTCTACAGTAACCTGAAAAAGTCAGTGTCATTTACAGGAAAATTAACAAGTATGGGCTCATATTTGTTTGCAAACAAATAAAAACAAATAATTTTTTTTATACCATAATTTAATACTTAGGAGCTCATGTCCTTAGCACTTAGGTCATACAAACTCAGAAAATAAATTCAGGAACTTTCTTCTCAGAAGTGTGTGAGATTAATTTCAAGATAAATACTAAATTGGTTCGATTTAAGTTCTAGAGTTCAAAGCTCATTCCAAAGCAGTAAGGAAGCAGCAGCAACAGTTCCCAGTCAGATACCTGCCAGATGGAGACTGGCTCAATAACTGAGCTTTTAGACAGGAGTTCATTTAAGAGCTTGTTAAGTTTAAGAGGCACTTTAAAATCATTACAGTAAAAAAACCTTCCCAAAGTTTTCCAAGTTCTTTTCTATGCTTGCTGAGACCACAAAAACCGGTCACACCTTTCCAACATGGACTGAATCAGTGCTCTGCAATTAAAGCAAAGGGGGGGGGGAAAAGAAAAGGTTAAACAGTAAAAAAGGTAACAACAGGAAAAACAGCAGCTTTGGTTTGATTTTAAAGAAAAAACTGTCAAAAATATAATTGTATTTCAGAAGTAACATGACATCACCACGCATGCCTTCTCTGGAAGGGATAGGCTAGATCAGAGTCTGTGCAGGACTCAGCAAGACGGGTGTCTCCCTCACCGACATCTTTAATGTAGGATTTGCTGTTTCCTCCTTTTCCATTTTAAAATGTCTATATTGCACAATGCATAGCTCTTCAAGAGCAGAAAAGCTTTCAGCTAAGTTTAAAATCTGAGGTTAAAATGGGTATTATTTTATATTTTTGTTAACTGACAAGAAAGTTTAAATCACTGAGATCTAAAAATGAATAGGGTGCATACAGGCATCTTCTCTTGACGTGTCATCTTACCTTTGCCTTTTCTCAGCAATCCTTAGTATCTCACAGACACCAGTAAATCTCTCAGACAATTCTAGTGTCAAGCCACAGCCCTGCAAGAGAGGCAAGGCACGATTTGGGCCAATGGCCTTTGCCAGTAAGAGAGCTACGTTTTCTACAGTGATGCAGTCTGGGCAGCTCGGGCTGCCGTTGCTGACAGCATTCCCGTTCCCCGGGCTGTGATGGAAAGCAGTGCTGTGGTTTTGTGCAAGATGCAGGAGAAACTTCCACTCTTCTATAGTCTCTGGAATGGAACCTAGACATAAAATGAGCTTGTTGCATTATTTGTAAAACAAAGAATTATTCTAAGGCTATTTTAAATACCTGTACTTCACAAGCTTTACACAGAAGTGTACTACCGTGACTGACCCAGTGCAAAAGTTGAGCTGTGAACTACACACAACTCTTCACAATAGTTCAGTATTTAAGGCTGTGGATGAAGTCAAGGGACAAGGAATTGTTTTGTCCATCTTGCAACTGGGAATCTTCTTCTGAGTTCTGCCATATGACAGAAAGCTTTGCTGGTCATTAACTTTGTGTGTGTGCATGTGTAGTGGAGGGAGTTCTGTGCTGTGCAGGGAGGCCAGCTACCCTTCTGAACTACCAAGTTCAGCTCTTACTCCCATCTAATAAACAACGCTACATTCTTGAACTTTTCAGCATTTTCTAGCACAACTGCTTTCACAAAGCGCAGCATGAAGACACAAGAATGTAACATCCATTTCTGTGTTTCAGATGTGCTGCACTACACAGTTAAGTGCTACCAAAACACTTCAAAAAATAAAAGCTCAACTGAACTACAAACTCACTGAATCTGCATATAATAAAGGCACTTCCTATATCACAGAAGTATGTTTACACAGCTTAAGACTCACTAACCATCTTCTTCATTCAACAGGCTCAAATCATCCAAATGAGCAATATTAGTAAAGGCTTCTATTCTTCTATCCAACTCCAGACAGAGAAAAAGATATCCAGGCCAGAATCTGAAGAAGAGAGTAAAGGTTTCCAGGAATCAAATACTCAGTCTAAACTGAAGTCAACAATAATTAAATGCTTCTTTAAATATCATTGAACACAGAAGCGACAATTTTTGAATACCAGAAATCACAGTAGAGTGGGGATACAGGGAATACCCCTTAGCCAAAAGGGGCAATTGATGCATTATATTGGACAGTCAATATTCACCCTCAAATCTTGAAAGGTTTTTGAATAAAACCTGTCCAAGTAAGAAGCAGGTGGTGGTTTTCATTTGCAGCTTTTTAGGGTCAGAATACCAACTAACCAAGTATCAAGAATTACCAAGTTTTCTTCTTACCCATGTGATTTACAGATGTCAGCCATCTTCTCTTTTGTAACAAAATCAGCTGGGAGTTTAATCAAAAGCAGAATGAGTTGGCTGTAGCCCCAGGTAAACAAATGTGATCGTGGCCTAGAAGGTGAGAAATTCAGTTTTAAAGCATTAATGGTTTTCTTCAGAATGTTACAATCTGTCTACAAGAAAGGCAGATATATGAATAGAGAGAAGGAAAAACAAATGGAGACACTGTAGTCTCATTAGAGCAGTCACTCTGAAAAGTGACTCTGAAACGTTACAGTTGAAGTTATTTAATCCTTTGGCTGCTTCTGCTTAACTCTGCAATATGCAAAATGCTCAAAGGATTCAATGACATTCCAACTGTCACATAAAATTTAAGACAAAAGCCTGCAGACCTGCTGAAGCCTTTTGAGGCACTCAAGACCCTGCGTGAACCCTACTTTACCTGGGATTTCCTTCTGCATCCACAGTATTTGCTCTTTGTGGTGCATCATGAGAAACTGCCAAGCACAACCAATCCAGTCGTACAGATTCAGGCTGCAGAAGAGATCTAAGGAGAGATGACCTAGAAAAGAACCCACACAGACAAAACCTACCAGTTTTCAATATACCAGATTTCACTTCATGGAGAAGTGAAGATTGTGTCAGCAAAAAAAAGCACAAAATAAGGATGTAAAATTAAATATTGAAAAGCCCAGAATGATGTATATCTTTGAAAACTGAGAGGAGCACAGAAAACATCAAGTTTGTAGGTTGGGTTCCTCCAGCTTTTTTTTTTTTTTTTTGATATGCCATCTAACCTTTTTACACTGAACAGGCACAGGAACAAAAATGTGCAGTTCCAGTGAAAATATTAGAGAAACCCTGTCAAAGCTAGAATCTAATCTAACAAAAAACCCCAAGCCAACGTATGAGAGATCTAGTAAAACACTAAGAATAAACTGGAATTTAACACTAAGGAACACCAAACAGATAGATAAACGATAAAAAAAAACCCAAAAGCTCCCAAAAAACCAGCTCCCCCCCTATAATGAAGGGAACATACAGATAAAAATTCTATATTGCCTTTACCATGCCTTTTACCTTTTGTCCTCTGGCTTTGATTTCATGAGACTATCCAAATATGCTAAAAAATGAGCTGGATCATTCCTGCAAAGCTGTTTGATATCAGAGGGTGAAATAGAAGGGTGGAACTTGATCAAGGGCCGGAGAGCTGTTTCCCCAAATTTTTCATAAAGCCTGAAGAGAATAAAAATGATTTTCAGTGCCAAGCAGCAAAATTCTAATTTTTTCCAACATCTCTGGCAAGTTCAAGATAGCTCTGAAAACTGAGCTCTTTAAAAGGTTCCCAGAAAGCTTCACGACATGTTAAGTGAACCAATTCCTTCCAGCAAGTTAACAACACTAAGGAAGAGAAAGGCCGGGCTCGGCTACAAACCTTTGAGCATGTACCAGTAACAGCGGGCTATCGTCCCACGGCCCCAGCTCATGCAGCTGTTTCAGTATTTTCAGCATATCTCCACTTTCCATTGCTAAAGCCACCGGACTGTGACAAGTTAGTTCTGAAAATCAATCAGTGCACAAGTTACAAGATAAGAAAAAAAAAAAAAAAAACCAAAAAAAAAAAACAAAACAAGTGCAAAAACTTGCCCCTAACACACCCAGAGCTGTTGTTAAGTGCAAGGACAAAATTTATCACTGCTTTCATAAACTCTATAGCCAACAGTAGTAACAAGTGAACAGAACCTACTTGTACAAGTCCCATAGAAGTCAACATCACTAACCTGCACTTACAGCAAATTAGTTGTAAGATGATACAATTAAGGCATGGAATAATATTCTTGATATATTTTACTTTTCTTTAGACTACTGAGAAGGTGTGTTTTCTCTCACGTGAAAAAAGATAGCCCACTGCAGAATATAGGGCTTGCTGAACATAATGCAGATCTGCATCAGTTCCCATATATTGCAATTTGCTTCTATTAATAAAAATAAAACAAAATAAAACTTCAGATTGGACACTGACTTCACAGAATGAAGAATTCAACACAAACTCTGCTCCTGATGAAATGCGAGTATTAATCTACAGGCACAAGAGCATCCAACTGAAAACAACTGGGAATGAATTAATTACTTTCACTTCTAGGCCACTCAGAATCTAAATAGAGAACAGATTCTCAGAAACCCAAACACCAGATACCAACCCTCAAAAGATTCTGCTGTTTGACTACTCTCTGTTGGCACTAAATCAATGCTAAGACTTTAATTCACTCTTAAAAGAAACACATAAAGCAGAAGCTGAACAGATTAAATACATCAAGTTCTGTTTTCCAAGTCAGGAAGCTTTGTTCACTAAGGCTAAAGAGGCATCAAAAAGATCAGAAAGGCTTTCTGTGGAAAAAAGTCTGATACGACCACAAGACACTCATTTGCACGGAACCAATTATGCCATTCAGTTTTGTAGAGAAAACGTGGTTAAATGTGAAACCAGTTGAATCTTCTTTTTCCAGTGCACATACTGAGGCCCCTCCCCTAGCTTTTGCCTTATTTCTATTGACATGTGATTCCAAGATGCTTTTGCACTTTGAAGCACATATTGGTTTTTAAATAGATCTAGTCTGTAGTAACTACAGTGTTATTATAAACCAACAATCCCCATTTAAATAAAAAAGTTCACTATTGCAAAGGGGCAGAGGGGGGGAACAGTCTCTCCAAGGAGCCAGCAGTTCTTCGTAAGGTGGCCTTCGGGGGAAAAACAAACAACCAACCAACCCACAACCAGAACAAAACCTCCCACATCCCAGCCATTCTCCCCCTCCAACACTACACCCGCAGAAGTGCATGTGCAGACACTAATGGAAATGTCTTCAAGCTTTTTTCTCCCAAACAGTCTTACTTTTGGTTAACTAGTAATATTTTCATTAGTTACCTTTCAATCCTGCAATGTACGTTTCCCATACGTTAGGGCTGGCTGCACACATGGTTATAATACACTGTTTTACTCTTTTTAAATCCAAAAGAAAGAAGTAGCTTCGCATAAACCCACAAGCTGAGGTCCATGAAGTTGCTAGTGGCAGACTTCCACCAGAGCTCTCCTCTGCTTCACCATTTCCACAAGAAAATACACACAGCTCAAAACACAGTGTTGTCAACTCAACAAGATCTTTCTGAACATCCGGTTCTATGACACACGGAGAAGACACTTGGAAGCAGCAGTCAGAAGGTCCCTTCAGATCAGTACTATTTTCAGACGTGTTTTTGCTCACACAGGTGTCATCATTATTTTCCTTTTCAGAACAGTCTTTCAAGATACTACTCTGTTCTTTATCTGCTGGGTCTCCATCAGTTGAATCCAGTTGTAGGTTTTCCTCCAGGACTGCCCTCTCTTCTTCAGCCCACACAGTCTTGCTTTTCTTAGCAGAGGAAGCAGAATGCTCTTTGCAGCCAAACTTTTCTTGTAAATAGATAAGCCATTCCTGTAAAACCCTTCTCATACACTGTGGTTCTAGCAAAACCAGGGGATCCTGTAGTTTGGCTCTGTAACATACAAAAAAAAACAAACCAAACCCAAGTTTGCCAAGTTGCTTAACATTTAGATACTACTTCACTTGGGGCATCTCACACATTTTGTGTAACTCAACATATATTCCTAAACTTGACTTACAATCAGTTGGGGGGGGGGGGGTTTGGGGTTTTGGGGG
>VZTM01015166.1:71382-81833 GCA_013400555.1 Jacana jacana | reverse complement strand
AAGTTCCATTATTGTCTAGCTTTCACTCAGTGACAGTACTTGTTAGGAAATACATAAAGCTCCCTGGGTGGTCCAAATGTTAGCTAATAACAGTTCTATCATCCCTATCCTAATGTATACACATATAAGAGATTATCCCCTTTACAAAGGAAGCCCTGCAAGAAAGTTAGGAACGCTAATCGTAAGCCTATTGTTTTCCCTGAAGGAATACAAAGACAGAGCCAAAGAATTTGAGAGAAATTAGGTGGAAACTTGAGTGAAGTCCTAGTAGGACTGGACTCTTGTTTCTCTGGGTTGAGTTTGTTCTAAAGTTTGGATTTCTGTGGAGCCAGCCTTTCACTCCAATGTTTCAGGACAGAGCTTGACTGGAGGATGGGGGAACTGTGTTCCTATTGATCAAATTAGAGGATTTATTTGTGTATAACTTGATAGTGAAAATAAGAGCACAGAGCCAACTCAACTGAATTCTTGTAGAATAAATAAATTGCATCCAAATAACATAGTTTCATTAAGAAATGTTACCAAGTTCTACTTGCTCATCTTCTTGGTGTGCAGGAAATTCTTTAAGTCTCTCATCTTCTGAGAACGTTTGACTGTGGAGAGAACACGAATCTTCATCTGACTGACTACCTCTTCGACTGATAACACGATATATTCCAGAGTCCAAGACACTGAAGCTTTCCTGTCAGACAAGGGAGAGGAGTTAAACATTGTACAAGCTGTACTTTCTTGTTAAGCTTCCTGCAACGGACACAAGCGACCATACCCTAACAACAAAACCTCAGAGCACTTTGTAATTCACTGTCTGGAAAAGCCCTATATAACAGCATCTTTGACATATCCCGCATGGAGCAGTAACACACACACCAGTAAACTTGCACGTCAGTGACTTTAGAAAGATGTATATGCTGCAACTGTTTTAGTAAAGCAGCCAGCAGAACAACTGGTGTATTTAATACATAACAAAAGCCATCCCTGCTTTAGTCCTGCACACAGGACCGACACTGTGTACTCAAGAGCCCCTATGTTTTTTGCTAGTTAAGCATAGCCAGCTAGCACAATTATGGACCCTGCAGAACTCTTCAGTTCCAGGACACACGTGCACTCCTTTGCTCATCGTCAGTCTATGTAGCTTATTTTCCCATCTGCCAATGCAAAAAAAAACCACAAACTTATCTACCACACCAAGACAGAATTTACATTACTTTGGTTTTTAAACACCGTTAAGAGTGAAAGTCACAACTAATATTGTATTAGCTATGAAATATTTCCCCTTTCTTGAAACACTGCTGGGAAGCCAAGACCATACCAAGCAGCTCTATGCATAAAAGAGTACAAGAAATACGTTTTGGTGGGGTTTTTTTCCCCACTTAAAGCTTTCTGCTTCAGCTTCATTGGAGTGAGATTATTTTTTCAATAGGGTTAGGACAGTTCTGAGCATTCATTCAGTTCTCACCACAAAACTACAGTTACAATCAAGATGACCTTTACTGAAACATGTTAAGACACTAAACTCAGCTGTGGAGAAAGTCTTTTTTGTATCAATGTTTGCGTGTATCTCAACCATTAGGAACAAAATAACATGGAAAAGTGACAGAGGTCTAAGAGCTTCAAGAACACCAGTAGTAGTATCTCATACTTCCCCACCCCTCCTAATTTTTGGAAGTAGCATTATCAGCTACAGCAGGCTTGGTAGAAATGAAACCCTCATCCTCAAAGTGAGCAACAAGGTGATTTTAAGCCATAATGATAAAAGCCGCAGGTAACATTTTTTGGCATTATCAATACACTTACATGAGATGAAATGCTGCTCCTTCTACTGCTGCATGCAGAATCTAGAGGTTCCAACTTTGAAATTACTTCTTCCAGCTGTGTAATGAGATCTTGTTGGGTTGAGGCATCCAGTTGAGACTTCAAATGCTCCAGCTTGTCTAGAGGCAAATTTTTTCTTGCCTAAAAAGTACACAGTGAAACAGAAACATTGCTATTTCTAATGCACATGTGAAAAGCAAAAGGTGCCATATACGCAGGCTAATTTTAATCCTAAAAATACAGTGTTCAGAAGACTTTTTAAGAACTCCAAGAATATGAATTTCAGAAACCTATGGAACGTAATAGAAGAGGGAGCCAGGAGAGACAGTGAAATTGCATTAGGCATTTACAAACTGGAATTTACTTACTCTGCAAGATACGATTGAATTTTGGAAGAGACAACAGGTCCTGGCAGCGAGTGTCCAGAACCCTCTTCTTATCAGACGCTCTATGCAGCGGTCTACCAGCAGAAGGGAGAGGTGCACCACTTTTCCATTCGTATGCAGACAGAACAACTCACTTCTGTAAACCGCAATATCCTGAATATCTGCAAAAGCAGATGCACAGAACTATCTCAAGGACTGACGTAATGAGTCAGCATCCCTTCCCTTTCTGGTCCCAAAAGGTGGTGAAAACATATTTCTCATCTGACTACAAATTTGTGCAAATGCCTAATACACAGCAGCACAAGTGACATGGGGAAAGCAAAGACTGAGGAGTGCTAAGCTAGCATCTAACAATTATAAAGCACGGTTAAAGTATCAAAACTTTCCAGAGTTGCACTTCTAGAAAGCATCCAAAGAGTACACTGAAATTACTAAAAGGTTTTGTTTTCCCCTGAAGGGGGTGCTGGGGAGGGGATGAAAAACTAGAGACTGATAAAGATGAGAGAAGCATCACTTGGCTTTGAAACAGAAGGCAAACATTTGCTAGTAGAAAAACACTTTGACCTTTCAGCAGTCTTCAAATTACAGTTATGTTATATGCAAACACTCCATGACAAAGGCATTGGAAACAACACCAAAAACAGGGGAGAGAAGGGGAAGGAAGAGACCGACTGACAATAACTAACTGTTCTACAACCATGCCTAAAACCATACACGCAAAACAATTTGAGGCCTCACTCATCTGCCAAATAAGTATATTTCCTGGCTACAATTTAGACAGGTGTTAAAAAAAAAAAACCAGCTTTCAGCTGCCAGATTATGCTTTACAGGACACCTGACAATAAATTCAAACAAACAGAAATGAGGAAAGGATACTGCAGGTTATTACTTCTTGCTACTCTATTACTGTATTTTAAGACTCACTCTACACCACAGTTTGTTTCTCAAGCATTGGTTGGAGGAGGCAGAGAGTTAATATTCCAGGATATACCTGACAGATGACAAGGAAAAACAGTTTTCTGATTAATGTTCTACAATCCAGTGGCAGAAACTAAGCTTGAAAAGGTTCCACGTTTGCCAAGGACTTCAAGAGTGACAAATATGACAGACAGAATTACAAAGCAAAGATTCTTAGTTTACCTTTTACTTCACTCCAGAGCAAGACCTGAACACTTTGGGGTAGAAAAATATAAATGCCTTTTTCTGTCCAGGTCATCACACAGTGCTCACTGCAAGCAAAGCAGACATTAAGGGTGCAACAGTTAATTGTGGTAGCCACTGTGAAATATGCAAGGATGGCAGTGGCTTAAGTGCAACAAATGAGAAATGAGTTGTTTAGCATGATACTTGGAAAAGATGAAGTTGATAAAGTAGGAGAATATAGCACTCTTGTTTTTAAGTCTACTCTATCAACAGAAAATTATGCTGACAAATACTTACGTCAAATACAGTAGCTTGGGGAAAGATAAAGATTGTGGAGAGCAGCTGGAACTAGTATAATGAGGATCCAGCCTGTAAAGTAAAATTAATATAGGTTGTAAGTACAACTAGGACTGTATCACTTCCTTAATATAATATTAACCCTGGAAATTAACAAGGTTGTCTTAAATAAACATAGTTTAATGACAGCAGCATTCACTGCAGTAGTCACACAGACATACCTGCAGAATCAAGGCTTTGGTGTTTTTGATAACTCAAGATACCAGTTTCCATTATTAGAAGAGAACATATTAAGAGGACAGTAGAATCGATGCTTGACTGCACTAGGAGGTTATTTAACCTTCTCAGTATTGAGGCAGTTCTTTTCAGTTAGTTTACAAGTCCCAAGCAAGTTTATCACCAGCAACACTCATGCTTCTACCTGAGAGAAACAACAGGGAGAGGCGGTGACGAGAGCAGCTGCTTGAACTGATGGGTGCTCTGCACTTCCCCATCAAAGTTCACCTCCCACATCCTGGAGCCAGGTCGAGCACAGTATATCAATGGCTGCTGACTCCCACTGTTTTTTCCGAAAGGGAAGAAACATGCTCCAAATTCTCCATCTCTCTCTTTGTTACCAATTTTCCAGAACTTCTCCCTAGTGGGAAAAACATACTTGTTAAGGCAGCATCAACAGAAGCTCTAATTAACTTTATGTTGTTCTTGAAAAATAAAAATATTAAATCCTAGTTGCTGAAATTGGATTGGTACTAAAAAAAAAAAATAATAAAAAGAGTCTGTTATCCAGATTATAACGTCTGCATGAAATTTATAAAAGAGAGTACAGAAATACTCATTAGTTTAAACAAACTCAGATCATGAAGGGGCTTTCCCCCGCCCCCCAGCAAAACCAGTTGGTCAACCTGGTGATGGTACAAATGATCATAAAAATCATTTCACATCACCCGAAGGCTAAGATGGCAATTATGAATAGTCAGCATGGATTTACAAGGGGAAAATCAAGTTTATAGCCTTTTACAACAGAATGACTGGCTTGATAGTTGAGAGCAGTGGATGTTGTTTATCTTGATTTCAGTAAGGTTTTTGACACCATTACACCACCCCTAACATCTTTACGGGCAGACTGAGACAGCGTGGGCTAGATAAATAGAGATAGATAAATGCAAAGTCCTACACTGGGAGATGAGGAACTCCAGCCACCAGGACAGGCCAACTGGCTGGAAAGAAGCTCTGTAGAGGTGCTGGGAGTCCTGCTGAACAAGCTGACCCTGAGCCAGCAACATGCCTTTTGACAAAGAAAGTCAAAAGCCTCCTGGGCTGCACTAGGAGGAGTGTTGCCAGCAGGTCAAGGGAGGTGATCCTTCCCCTCTTCTCTGTACTGGTGAAACACCTGGAGTGCTGGGTCCAGTTCTGGGCTCCCCAGTACAAAAAAAACACAGACAGACATACTAGAGCACATCCAGTGATAGGCCACAAAGACAACAGGATTGCAGCATCTGTCTTGTAAGAAGAGGCTGAGAGAACCAGGCTGGAACACAGAAGGCTCAGAGCGGAATTCATCGAACCCTACGTGTATAAATACCTGATGAGGGAGTAAAGAAGACCGAGCCAGCCTACTCTCAGTGGTGCCCAGTGAAAGGACAAAAACAATAGACACAAATGGAAATCAGGGAGCTTGTGGAGTCTTCATGCTTGGAGATGCTGAAAACCTAACTAGACAGCCCCACACAATCTACTCTACCTGACCCTGCTTTGAGCAGGAAAATTGGACAAGATCTCCAGAAGTCACTTCAAAAACTGTGTGACATCATAAAGTCCAGTATTTTACAAATAAAATATAACTTGCCTCTCAGTATCACACAAGTAAGTGCGTGTAAGTGAAGATATGAGTAGCCTTCCATCCAAATAATCAAGCTGAACAACCCGAGAATCTACGGTGGTTATAATCTGAACAGGAAACATCACACAAGTAGCAGCAGCCTGCAGTTAAAAAAGAAAACAAACATACAAGGCCTCAGTTCAAAGTGAAGAAGTGAAGACTAATTAAGTTAAAGTAAAAAAAATTCAGAAAAGACTCATGTATGCAACAAATCCATAGCATAAGAAAGCAGTTCCTGTCTTCTCACTTACAAAATAAGGCTTCAGTGCTCAAAAGTATAAAAGTCTAAATCCTCCTTTTCCCAAAACCATTATCCCCCATCGCATCCTGCCCTTTTCTTAGGAGTATGGCCTTGTAACACTTAGAGGGGGTTTTATACTTGCTGTTGTAAGCTTTGTGCTGTTGTCAATTCTCTCTCATGGGTACTTTCAGCCACCAAACAGTTTTATAGAGACAGACCTGAGGGACTACTTTATAGGAAAAAAAGAAAACTTCCATTGGCTTTACATGGTTTACATAAGCTCACTTTCTCTAATACTTTTATAATAAATAGTATTTGGGTAACGTGCTGCAGGCTGTCTCAATTCACCTTGGTGGCAGAATGGAGCCATAGACAGGCTTCATAGAAACTACTTGGACCTGCATGCAAATTTTCTAGCAGATGGTCACCATTTTTGACAGCTTCAAGCTGTTTTTCTTTGTCAGGAAGATGTCAATTCCCTACTTCAACAAGGCACACGACACAAGAGATTCAACAGTCTGGTTCTTTTAATAGGCATGAGTAGACATGTACTCTGTGGGCCTTGCCTTTCTCTCCTTTTCCCTCTCTTTCCACAGTTGATTTTTTTGCTCTAAGAAATAGGAAGACTTGTTGAATTTATTCAAATTCTCTATCAAAATCGTTCATCAGAGCTATAGAGGATCTGAAGGAATATATCTGTTTCTAGGGAATCCAACAAGCTCAGAAACACCAGGACCACAGACCTGGATACTTGTCTATTCCAAGAGTTTTTAATTCTATACATTTGAAAGCATTTTTATGTTGCATTACTAAACAGCTAAGAGAGGGGGGGTGAGAGAAGTTCACAGGTTAGGATTTCTACTGTATTCTCATGAGACTGGTTCTTCATCCCAACAGTCAAAGCTACCAGCTGGCAAGTTTATTCTGTTCTGCTTTACTAAGATAAACAAAAAGACTCCACATATCATGCCCCAGGAGACTCTTCATCTCAAAGTATGTGAGTTTTTACCTTCCCTTGTTTTGATGTGTTTATCTTGATGGCTGATACTTTTCCCACATGATCACCAACAAAAACACGAAGGGCAGCTGTATCCCAACATAGAGCTGTGACTTTTCTGCCCTTATGCTCAGAGGAAACATAAATCCGTTCTGGCTTCCCACGACGTTCCTGATTGAGCTCCCAGACTACTACAAGACCTTGGCTACAACAATTAAGAAAGAAAATGCAATTTGAGAATAAGTCTTCTGCTGTTTATCATCAATAAAGATGCATTATTCCAAAGAATCAGAAAGCATAAGCAACAGAGTACATCTCAGCTTTTTTGAGGTCGCTTTCAACAAGTGTTACATTCTCAGTTCTGAAGAGGAGTGAGGGTCCTTCCTTGCACTACAATGTATAAACAGCTTTGGAAGGCTACTCTCACATTTACTGGAATTGCCACTGATAATGCGGAAAAATAAACATTTAAATTGATTTTAAATAATCTAGATGGTATTAACTACCAATCTCACTCTACCAAGTAGATTAAGATTATTTCTTTCAATGCTGAAAGGTCTCAGGGAGACATTTATGATCATAGCCTCACATGCATCAGATCTCTCACATATGTTCTGCTACAGAACTAACACTTACTTTAGAATAATTACAGTAGAAAAAAACATTAAGCAAACTGTCTGCAGGGAATTATTCTGTAGGGGTCCCTACCAGCTAATTCCCTGCCCTCTTCAAGTTCTCTGCAGGTGTCCAAGTCCAAAGCTTCGAAGCTACTTAAAAATATTTATCTAGAATTCAGTTTTGTAAGTACTTCACTCACCTGGTGGCAACAGCAACATAGTCTTCATCATGTAAACAACAGGCAACCCGGGAAATGGCACCTTCCTGAAAAAAAGCATGGGAGTAGGTGCAGGTAAAAGTTGTTCTTATACTGCCTTTACCACCACATAACTTTTATCTCTAAGATATAAACAAGATTCATGTCAACAGATGCCACCACTCTGTTGAGGTACATGTGGAGGTTTTGTTTCATTTGGGCTTTGTTTGCAAACACTGAGTTTACTGTAAAAGGATGCAGCTGACCACAACAGCATCAAGAGAAACATCTGCAGTTCATTCTCCAATTTGGAAGACACAGAAATCAGTTTCCTGTCCTCACACCTATGGAAGTTGTTTTGCCAAGACTAAGCAAGATGTTCCCAACCTTAAAAAAAAAACCAAACAGCTGCATTCATGTTAAGGTGGAAGCACCAGCGGCTCCCAGGAAATAGCGTCTGACTGTAGAAACATCATCATGGTAAAAACCATCAAAACGTTCAAAATTTTCTTCTAATTCTTAAATATTCAGGTGACTTTGTTCCCGCTGTTCAAAGAATTTGAAAAACAAAGGTCTGACCCCCTCAAGTAACTTCTTTCACACCTCATGAAATCTATTGCATCACATGCTCTGGGGATACACTCCAGTACCACAACCTTTTTTAAATGGAAGAGTCCAAAACTTCACCTTACTTGGACAATTCAGCAAGCTGAAAATACCTGTTGATTTAATAAAAATTAATTTGAAGCAATATCTCTTTTCCAGTCCCATCTTCCCTGGAAGTTTTTGTATAGAATTCTTTACACTTACCTTATGAGTGAGGAAGAGTCTTTGCTTCCAACCATCTTTCTGTATAAGGTTCAGTCCTCCTCCTGAACTGCCTAGAGCTAGCCATCTCTTTGACACAGCTACACACGTGCACTGAAGAAATACAGATCATAAAGTACAACAAAGCTGCTAGTAAGTACCAATAACAGCATCTTTTTCTTGCATTATTCTATGGTTTTTTTAAAGGCTTCATTGTTTGCCAGCTAGGTATACTACTCCTGAAACACTGGCAGCACAGTTGCCAAAAATATTAGAACAGCCTTCTCTGCCATTAGAGCAAATAATAGAAAGCTGAAACTATGTAAGGCTGTATTAGTTACCCCACAGCTGCATTAAGAAAACACATACACATAGTAACAGGACCCTTTGTCTTCACTACTACTTCTTCCCAAAGTGTTCCCCCCATAAGCTAGCATGCAGGCACCCAAAAAGAACAAGATGAATCCTGTGAGTTAATCAGATAAACCAAATAAGGTCTTTAATTGAATTAAAATATAAAAAAAGACCACCAAACAGCACAAACTCACCTTCAGCCGGCTAGAATCCAGCCTGAGTGCAGAAAGCAATGGATCCAAACATTCAAACTCTGCCAACACATGGTTGTAAGTGTCTGGAATTATTGGCACAGAGGCCATTGATGCACAAGACTAGCAGTATTCAATCATGGGGGCATTACAGCTTCAGCTTTTAGCTATACCTGCTAAAAAGGAAGTTCTTGATTAGTTCGCCTTTTTACTTTTACATCTGTTTTTCTGTGTTTAAAAAAAACCCACAGAACATATTCCTTTCCAAACAACATCAGGTTTCAGTTTGCTGAAAAGGCCCAAGGGCCACAAAATTAGACCCTTGCTTCATTTATTAGAAGTTTTTATTGAAAGTCATTTCAGAAAGCCTATCAGGTGCCAACCTTGGCAATACTTAATACTTAACAGCAGGTACTTTAAAAAAAGTCAAAACCAACTTATTACACTTGATACTCAAACCTTTGAGTTTACATACTAAACGTTATTTAGAATCACCCAAATTAAGTATCCCCCCTCCCAGAAATAATATCAAGCAAAACCTCACACTTCCTCAATTTCCTCACAAAAAAGGGAATGCTTATTCTCACCAGGCACTACAAAAAGGGAAGATACACGTTTAGCCAGAGATACTGAAAATTCTCTCTCAAAAGTTCTCAAATCTTAATTCTTAAATTACAGGATTTGAGAACAGCTCTGCTCCAGCTATGAGGAGGCAAACACGACTAAGAACGGACAGCTTTGTTTTAAATTATTTTACCCAGAAAGACACTCTTATTTTCCACTCTCTGTCACAAGGACAGTGGAAGATAACCTCGACCTAAGAAAGCCTGCATGAGATTTTAAATCCTGCCCTGGGACTCAGCTCTCGGGAAGCAGCAACCACCTCAGCCTCTGACCGGCCTGGGAACACACACCGCACCCAGCCCCTACTTGCGGGGAAGCACCGCAAACCCAGCTTGCTTCCTCTCAGAGAGACAGCGGGGACTACAGCAGAGCGGCCTAAAAGCTCTGAAGGACAAGTGAACTCCTGCGGGCAGGGCTGTCAGCAGAAGGCGGGAGGGCAGGGGCCGCCACCAGCCCAGCCGCGCCCCACAGACCGAGCCCCCAAGGGCCTCCGCCCCCCAGGCAGAACCAGACTGAAAACAGGGGGCGAACGCTTCCTACTTGCCCGACACCAGCTCTCACACCCCAGCACAGCCACAAGCCACAGCCCGCACCACCGCTCCGACAACAGCAGCTGCCAGAACGCAAAGCTGCTGCCACCGCCCGGGAACCGCGACACGGGACGGCAGCAACCACCAGGACTAAGTCGGTCCCCCCTCCACTCCTACAGGCACCCACTGCCGGCAGGCACGGAACTCCCTACCAGCCGGCAGCTCCGCCGCGACCCCTCGGCGAGGCTGGGGTATCCCGGCGGGGAAGGCACCGCTCCCCCTCCCGTGTCCGTACCTCAGCTGCCGCCCAGCCTCCCCGCGCAGTGCCCCCTGCGCCACCCCTCCCCGTCTGCGGCTCACGTGCTCCTGCGGGGCG
>VZTM01015166.1:18258-42670 GCA_013400555.1 Jacana jacana | reverse complement strand
CAGCTGCATTTTTTCCCAAGGAGAGAATGCATTTTTAAAAATTAAGTGAAATAAAGTTTCTTATTAAAAAAAGTCATTTATTTTAAGTTCTTAGACATTTTTTATTTCTTCTCCTAAATGTGTTTTCCTTCACTCTTCCCTTTTGACTGTTACACTATTTTTGGCGAATTGATAATCATTGCAAAGAGAAAAACGTGTTACTTCCACAATGTCCATAGGTATTGGGAATCTGTGCCATACTTTGTTCCAAATAGAATGAGTTCACAGTTTCAGACCAACTTGTCTTGTATTAAATGTGACTTAAATGCAAAGTAAACCTGTTTTCTATAAGATATGCAGTTTAATGACATCCTTGTATTTTATTGTCATCTCGACTGTACTAAAGCCCAGTGTAGGCTACTGAACTTTTTCTACTTCTGACGAAATGTGACTGTTAAGAGTGTAGGATGCATTTACTACAAAGACAACTCGGTGACAATACGTATTCAAAGCAAGCACAGCAGTGTTCAGTACAGCAGAATAAACTCCCATTAGCCTGCATGATGGCCTAGTAGAAGATTTTGCCACCATTGGTACGATGCTGAAACATGCTGGAAGTGATGTTGGGTGGAGAATTCAGGCAACTTCTTCTGGGAAGAAAGATGTATTGGTGTAGCCGTCTGTGCTTGTTCCGTGCTGCTGCGGCATTTATGCAAGGGGACTGTCTCTAACTGATGGGTGAAGTCAGCAGCTTCTTTTTACCCAGTGTTTTGGGATTTTTGTATTATGCTAATATTTTGGTAAAAGCTGAGATTCAGTTAAATGTCACTGTCTGCACCAAAATTCTGTTTGGAAATGTATGCATATTGTTAAGCCTAGTTTCCCTGTCTGCTTTTGCAGACAGATGCATGATACCTGCTCTGTGATGTTAGTGTGGTTCTGCTACAAGAAAGGACCAGGCTCAACAGGAGAGACACCCATTATTGTTGACAAGGTGAAGATGTCGCTAGGAATAAACCAGATGTACGTACAGCATTTGGGGGATGAGGTGTACCTCTTGTCAAGAGTTACCTCTTATGATAAGTAAACTCTCTAAAATTTAGGCTTAGGGTATGGCTTTATTAAGCCTAATCCTCTTGTAAGTGCAGGCAGCTCCCAGAAAGAAAGGGTGGTTGTGTTCTCCCCCACTCCAGAGCAATTCTGTGGCCAAATTTCAACTGTTTTAAGAGAAAGCTATAATCCCTTCTGTCACATCAGAGGGCTGGGTTCAAGAAAATATGTCTAATTGACCTGTGCCTGAAGCTAGGAACACCACATTGAGTATTAGACTGCACTGAAACTTCAGTTAAAAAAAAAAATCAGGAGAGTTTTGAACATGGAACTAATCCACCTTCGATTTGAATTAGTATTTAGTGTTTCTGGAAACACTGGGCAAAACGTTTAGCGTGGTGGAAAAGTTTCAGTGCATCCCAAGAGCATTTTACAGTTGAAAGGACTGTTGTTTATAATCATTGTGGGGGATGTTGCTGCAATAGCTTTAAGTTATAGCGATGTCGGGCTATCAAATGTACCTTAATGAGCAGCACTGGGGGGAAGGGAGGGTGGGGGAAAGAGGACTATGATGCTAAATTCAACAGTTTTGCCTGCAGACTGTACTGGCAAGGCTGCTATGCACTTCATATTGCTTTTCAGGTATCGTGGCAATAAGGCACAGGCCCCTCCTGAAGTAAGGGAGGTAAACTAAATATTCTTTCTACGTTGTGTTCCCCCACCCCACCCCGCCCCCTTTTCTGTAGCATGGTCCAAAACCCAGATTCATTCCTTAAGTTTTGAAACTGAATCATCATGCATTATATTACTATTGGAATCTTTATACTGACTTGTATTTTTAATGAGAACTCATAAAACTTGTATCATTGGCATTGATCTAAGATTTGTAGAATAAACCCTACTGAATTCTAAAGTCAAGTCTTCTCTAATGCTTAGGCTTTGTTTTCTGATGTTCAATTAAATCCCAAACAGGCTCCCATTCAGGTCTGAATTGAGAGCTGTGTATAGCACTAGCTCAGCTCTCCCTTCATGCTGGTAAAGGGATCAGGAGCGAAAGGGTTACACAATACCAGTACTGTCAAAACGTCTCATTTCTAGGGCCCAGGAACTTGTTCTGCTGCGTGGGGCATCTACATCATTACTAGCACTACTGTCCCTCTGTTCCTGATCATACAAAAGCCAGTTTAAATCTCCAGGGATTCGTACTCTGCTGGTTCCATGTATCGATCCAGCAGCTGTTGGTTCAGGTCTGTCAGCTACACAAATCCAAGCTTTGCTGGTAATGGAGAAAGGCTAACTTAAAGCAGATATCAACACAAGTCTGGCTCAGCTTATTTGTAGCCCATTAGTTTTAGCAGATGAAAATACTTAGATACACCACACAAAAGGCCAGCCTGCTTCTGCCCCAGTCACAGACGGGAGCCAACATATTTCCACAGGACCTGTTCTTACAAGTAGTTTCTTGCACACTCACAGAGTAGTTCTCCAGACTATCGTCTTCAGCTTCCCGATGGGATAAGGCACTGACCAAGGCCCTGTGCTTTCCTGGATGGGTGAGTTTCCCCACCACCCTTTTGCTGAAGATGCTTTTTTACAGCTACAACTATTTTTCCCTTATTTATACTGTAAGTATATCCTTAGAACTTCTGTCATAAGGTACTGTTATTAGCTAGAGAGCTTACCTTACCCTTGCCAAAACTTTGATCGAACAGCTTCTTTATCCAGAAAGTCACTTGTGTAAGTAGAGGAGATGACAAGAAAGCTGAAGAACCAGTTCTGCATTTCTTAAGGGAAGAGCCTACCTAAGCATCCCTGCCATCTGCAGGTAGAGTATTAAGAGGCCTTGGAGCCTTTGTATTGCACAGTTTCAGCGTGTGAGCCAAAGTGTTCTGACCCTGTTCCTAAGCTCTTTCACCTGGCATCAAGAGCCAGAACTTGATCTGAACAGAACACAGCAACTTCAGTTTGAGTAGCAATCAGACCTCACCCACCAGCGATCTAACATTGATCCTCCATAAACCCCGAGAACTAATGGCAGATGTGTTCCCCCAGTAGAATTTAAAGCCTGGAGAACTGTTAAATTACCTAACCAAATCTCCTGGGTCTTTTTCAGGACACTGCGTTCCCCCTCAGGTACCGCTGAACACATCACCTCCCCAAAAGATACCCGAGTCCCTGTCTGTAACACTAAGAGCACGAATTCACTGCTCCCCTTGAGAGCATCCTATAGATAGAGGGTAAGGTGTCAGGGCTCTTTTGGGCTGGCTGCCGTAGAGGACAAGACCCAAAGGTGCAAGATACAACCAGAGCAATTGATCAAACTGAAGGAGCAGTTTGGCCAGAGAATGCAGTGCCCACTAGAGGGTAGAGAGTGGAGCCCTAACGCCTCCTTGTGTCCAGCCCCAGGCAGCAAGCACCCCACAGCACCCCCACCTTGCTCACCAGAGGAGGTCAGTACATTTACACCCCGCTTCTCACCAGGCCACGCAGTACCAGTCCACCTTTATTCTGTCCTCCAGGCAGCTGTAGGATCACAGCCAGGTGGCAGAGTGCCACAACAGTGATGTAAAGGATACCTTGAGGAAAGCAGCCAAGGCTGGGTCTCTATGCTGGCATTTCCCCAGCTCACATGCCCTCAGATGCCCTGTTTCTCATGCGATGAATGTCCACATCCCCTCCAAAACCTGACAGCCCTCTGGTCTTCCTTTCCCAACAAAAGTATACATCCTGGTAAAGCAAAACTACTCCAGTAGTTCAGGTATCAGCATATCCACAAGGAAAAAAACATCCTGGTCTTACACAGACCCTGTCCTCCCTGCCTGCTAAGATCGCCTTTAATGACGTTGCCTTGTTGTTATCTTACCCACAGCCCTCACAAACTACATTTGAACATTTGAAAGGCAGTTGCTGTCCCCAAGCATCAGGTAAAACTGGACAGTTTTGTTCTCTAAACCATTGGCATACACACTGCCCCACTCCACTGTTTGTTCATGGCCACAACATGAAAAGCCACCACTTCATAACAATTACTGCACCCAGCAAAGGCACCTTCAGGCCCTTCTGGCATCTTCAACTTCCATGCATGACCCTGCTTGAGCAAGCTCCTGCCCTTTGCACTCACACATATGACTGCTCATCACCTCTTTGGCACAATGTCTTCACCACACTTGGACAGTGTGCCCAAGCACCTTGTAGCTGGGGAATCCCAGATACTTTCTGTATAACCTCTCCAGGACTCAGCTGCCAGCTCCATGTGCATGCACCCACAGCTGTGTTCCATCCCCTAAACCATAAGGAACACTGTTGTCCTGCTCTGAGCAACTTACATCCTCCCTTTGCTACCCTACATCTACCCGTCTGTATCACCTCAACAGGACCCCAATTCCAAGTTGCAGAGAAAAAGAGGGAAGGATTTGAGGATACCCAAGCTCAGTCTTCTGTTAAACAGACAAATGCTTTGGGAATTGGCCAGAGATGACCAGACTTCCTGGGGCAGGAGCTACCGCTTTCTAGATACCAAACACGGACTATTGTCCTCAGGTAGGACTTCCAGCCTGTCGCATGAGTCACAGCAGCATGTTTGCTTCTTCCCTGACCTAACCTGCAGCTTCTCCACCTCCAGCTGTCTGACCCAGATTAAAAAGAGCATTGATAACTGTATGGGACATGTGGCATATCCCATGATCAGAATTGACAACTTGGATGCAACAGCCCCACGATAGACGCTTCCCCATAAGCACTCCTCCCCATTTCTACCTTTGCCCTTCTTCTGCAGGTAGTACGTATAAGGAAGTAAGTGCTGAGTTGTAAAGCCACGTGCTTCTGAACTGACAATCCCTGAGCCTGAGCACAGCTCCCCTGCCTGCTACCTGCGTAGGCACCACGCTCCCCTCCCATTCAGACCATGAACTGATCATCAGGTCAAACAGCAGCAGTGGGACAAGGAGGGACGCCGGCATCAGGCTGTTTGGTTTTGCTGGTGTGCGCACTCAGTGGGGACAAAGGTTGTGTGGCCAGAACCAGACAGCAGATATGCCAGCTAGTAAGCACCAAGCATCCTGTTCCTGCAAGAACAGGTCACACAAAGCATTTTGCTTTACAGCAGTGCGGCACAGGGAACCTGGGTGCCCTCAATGTGCTCTGCATGGAGACATTATATCACCAAAAGCAGAATGCTTCCTTCTGCCCTGCAGTCCTGCTGAGCTCAGGAAATTACACTCTCAAAGGCTTTCTGCCTTCCTAACTCCTCAGTGAACTAAATCTCTCAGTGAAACCTGGCCTGTGCACACCGCATGCCATGATTCCAAACAAGAATTCAGGATTGTGGCTGATGGTGCTGTTATGTTGAGCACGGTACCAAGCACACCAAGTATTGTAACTGGAATACAAGGAGCTGGCCTATTGGTTGAAAATGGTGGAATTAAGATGACAGATCTCATTACTAATTTAAGGAGTCCCAACAACGGCCAGCTGGCAAAGAGAGTGCCTGATAAAGGCACTCAGAGCTCAGACTGCCACACAGACTCAGTCTGTCTCACTAGCACCTCTTCTATCTAAGAAGAAAAGGGGATCTCTAGGTTTTACATACTAAGTGGCTGACCATGGCATTGTTCTGCATGGGACAGATGTGGACAGCAAGGGGGCGGGTTTTGGGAAAAAAAACACTCTCAAAAAAGGGACAAGAATGAACAAACTCAGTTGGACTCAAAATGCTCTTCAAGTAAGGGTCCTGCCATAATTTAGAATTTACGCTGACCAAAAGCGCTCTGGGAGCTATTGAAAACTCAGGAGAAATCAGAAATTCTCCTCTCCATCCCTCTGGCTAACTCCAGTTCACCAAAATGCCTCTTTCCCTATGTCAAATTCTGTCACTAACTCCTAAAGTGGCTTGTGCTGTTTTACAACAGACAGTGGAATGCTTCTTTAAGGATCCCAGTATTGGGCAGGGACTCTGGGTGCTGCAGAAATGAAACAGCCTTTCTGTGGGGCTTGCCACTGCCTTGGAGCCTTGGACACAGCTCCTCAATTTACCTTAATCAAAGCAAACTTACATAACAGTCCGAAGATGAACACAGGAGTTACTACTAGATTTTGTGATAACCATTCTCAGATGATAACTTTAGACGAAGTAAACTCCAACACACTAGCATGACAAACCAGAACTAGCCGTCAGAGCTGTGATCCAATCCCTAACTTAGGCCGCATTCAGCTAAAGAAACTGAGTTCTATACTGGGGGATTCAAGATCCATTTTTCCCTAAGGGTAGCATTTTTCTCTGGGGGAGACCAGAGAGTGCTGAGAATCAGAGTCATAGCATGGTTTGGGTTGAAAGGGACCTTAAAGATCATCAAGTTCCAACCCCCCTGCCATGGGCAGGGACATCTCTGGCCAGATCAGATTGCTCAAAACCCCATCCAGGCTGGCCTTGAACACTTCCAGGGATGGGGCATCCAAAACTTCCCTGGACAACCTGTTCCAGTGTCTCACCACCCTCACGGTAAAGAATTTATTTCTGATATCTAAGCTAAATCTCCTCTCTTTCAGTTTAAAACCATTACCCCTTGATCTGTCACTAAACTCCCTGATAAAAGAGTCCCTCCCTATCTCTCCTGTAGGCCCCCTTTCAGGTACTGGAAGGCTGCTATAAGGTTTTTCCAGAGCTTTCTCTTCTTGCGGTTGAATAAATCCAACTCTCTCAGCCTGTCGTCATAGGAGAGGTGCTCCAGCTCTGATCTTCATGGCCCTCCTCTGGACCTGTTCCAAGAGGTCCTTGTCTTTCCTGTGCTGAGGACTCCAGAGCTGGAAGCAGTATTCCAGGTGGGGTCTCACCAGAGCAGAGGGGTAGAATCACCTCCCTTGACCTGCTGGCTATGCTTCTTTTGATGCAGCCCAGAATGTGGTTGGCTTTCAGGGCTGCCAGCACACATAATCTCTCCTCTTCATCTCTCTCACACACACCCCACACCCGACAAATACTTCATGTCATTCAAACATAGTAGTCAAAATTTCTAGACCTAACATCACAGAAGACAGACAATCCCCATTTAGTTCAGGAAAGGGGGATGATCCCAGGTCACACACATCCACCCCAAGGGACTTCAGCAAAGGTTACCAGAGGTTTCCTTTGTGCTGATCTCTCACAAGGAGACACCCCATCAACAGGGGGTTCAAACCTCACTGCCCAGACACACCCAAACCACACCACCAATAGCCTTTCTGCAGAAGCAACTGCCTTTTGTGGGACTGGTACAAGAGCACAGCCTCAGGTCTACCAGCTCTGGAGGAACTGTGGGGCCAAACAAGTGCCTCTGGAGCATGGCTGGCAGAGCCCAACCTTGATCCCTAACCCTCACCCCTGTTAAACGTGGGCAGCCTGGTTTCTGGGGCCACTTTCCTGCACAGCCTTGTGCAAGACACCTCTCCTTGAGCTCCATCATGCCCAAGCTGGATGAGAGCCGAGTCAAAGCATCGCCAAACCCCAGAGTCTGTACTTTGGGTTTTTGTCTCAAGTGCAAAGCCTGGGAGGAGACACAGCAGAGGCAGGCAGTTTCTCTGCCACCTGGGATGGAAGCAGAGGTGCAGTCCAGTCTCCATGGGAGTAAGTAACTGGCTACACCTTTAGTCCAGCCAGAAAATATGTTCTCAATGCACAGAGCTCCTGAGAGATCAGTCTCAAGAAATTCACCATATCGTGCCATTTGAATGCAAAACCAGACACCGCTGCCCTGCAGCTGTTTGCTGTACCCAAGAGAAGAATGACACAGGCTTATGAAGCACTGGCCTACATTCAGAAATAGCACATTCCTAGGGAGGTAGGCATGCAAGCAGGATGGGGGAGCAATGCTGACCCGACACGGAGTCCCCTGGCTGCATCTCAGCAGGCACCGCAGGGTGCGGACAGAGCTCTGCAGCACAGGCACTCACGTACACAGCTACCACCCCCGGGGAATCCACAGCATGTGTGGGCAGCAAGACACCCCAGCATTTAACAATGCCTTTTGCAGCCTGCTATCTATTTGGATTTGGCTCTGAGAAGGGTGGTTTTGGAGGCTTAGTGCTCTCCTCAAGACACGGGCTGCAGCTGTCATCAGGCAGCCAGAACACTGTCCCCAACCGTGGGAGGACTCCAACTTGTCCTGTTGCTTAAACAAACCTTTGTCTACAGAAGTGCTGCATGGGGCAGTCTCAATAGCTGTAAACCTGACTGTTACCAGGAAATCTTCCACAAGAAGTACTAGATAAGAAATTGCATGTTGAAATACAGTGGCTGATTTCCTGTCAGCTTGGTTCAATCCATACTCAAACTGCAGCTCACTGGATGGGAGGAGCATCATGCTTCATGTCTCTTAAGTAGGACTACCCAGTACTTTTTCCGCCACACAAAAACCTCATAAAAATGACGGGGGGTAAGGGGTGGGGGGAAGGAATCTCACAAAAATGAGCAGAAGCAGCAATCAGTTTTGTTTGTCCTAGTTAGACTCCGCTTTAATCCTACAGGACACAGCATGGCCTTGCCCAGAAAGTCTACATTCAAACCTCGACATTTTGTTCACTGCGCCTGCAAGAACGTCTCTCCCTTCCAGCCCTGACTCACAGCCGTCTCTTCCCTTTATGCAACACCGCTCCGCTTCCTGTGCTGCTGGCGAGAAACGCTGCCACATCAGTGCACAGGCTAGAGAGACTCTCTGCCAGTAAGGCATCTTTGCCTCTCCTGCACTCATGCCACTGCCTAAGCCAAAGTTCGATTACTTCATTATTAGTCTCCCCCCAAAATACCTCCCTTTTAAATAATAAATATCAAGCTATCTGAAATTGGAATCTGATGCTATAATTAGACACCCCTAAAGCACACATTGCTGCGTTACACAACACAGCTCAGAGCTCCTGGGTAAAGCTATATTAGCATTTTAGTCACATCACAAAAATTCTTAAAGCAAAATCTCTCAAGTGTTCTTGGCTACTGAGCCTTAGTTCAGATAAAGCAGTCTCAGGGCATACAAACAGATTTTCCTGGTCTGAAACTAAATCAGAGATGAAATCCAGTCACTAGTGGGTGTCAGTCTACAGGACTAGAGTCAGCCAGAAGTAAAACCTCCAGTGCGCACACAGAAAGCGGATGTCAGGTCCTTAGCATCAACCATTTGCTCAATATCTGATCCCATCTATTACACACAACTTGCTAATGCAGGCACAGCTGATCAGTCCTGTGCAAGTCTCAATGGCAAGCACTACTGCCAGACCAAGAAGTATCTTTAATTCATTCAAAGGGCGACTTCAAAACAAAAGCCAGGCTCCAAACTCCAGGGCTTCATTGCTCAGCTTCATTTCTGCTTTCTCTTCCCAGCAGCAAACGGGGCAAGCTCCTGCCTGAATTCGTTCCTACAGCAGCACTGGGAAGCATTGGACTAGCTGCAGTAACTTGCATTAATAGACTGGACAAATATTTCACAGTACTCATTATCAGGTGACCAGCACAACGATAGCACTGTCCTTTATAAAGTAGTAGGTGTAAAGAAATGCCATGCTTGGGCGGTATATGCTTTGCAGGAGGCCTGGAGATGCTGGCTGGCAGCAAGAGCCATATGGCATGTCATGACAGCAGCGTTGTGCACTGGAGTCACTGGCTTTGTATGCAATACCCCCACCTATGTGTTATGGTTTGTAACCAAGTATTTGCACACCCAACTCTCAGTGGATGCAGCAGGATTGAAATATTTACTGGTTCTTTAAAAATCTAACCCTAAGGCCATCCCACCTCTCCTGACTTTGCTTGGCAAGAGCCTAAGTGGGTAGCACAGGGCCCAGACCCTGCCAGCTGCACACCCAGTCTGTACAGCTGATTTGGAATCCGCATCTGCCAAACACCAGCATGAGAAAAAAAAACAAACAGGGTCAATATTTTAGGTGTGTCATTTCCCAAGATTATCTTTAACCGTTAAGAATGTTTGTGTAATCAAAAGGGCGGTAGCAATGGCCAAAGACAACCCTCCAGCTGTCCCTAGTCAGCATCAAACTCCCTAAAGAAAAAGAGAGGATTACCTAATTCAACCTAAAATTGAAAGCACTCTTCTAAACTCAAGTTCTCTGCGTTATCTGTAAGATGGGATCTAAATAGTTGAAAACCTCACCAGATCTAGGTCAGTAACAGAGGTTCGGTTTTCAGCAAGATGTTCCAGAGGGATTGGTTAATTTTTTATATACTTTTTTTAACTGATGCTGACTTCCAGCACAATACTTAAGGATGCCCAAAAGCAGATGGAGTTGATGAGATGAGAAGTAGGAAGGATACTGACAAAGGTTAACTTATGAGTGTTGAAGCTGGGCTCCTTCCTTCTCACTCTCTTGGAAGATAAAACCATGCTGCAGAGAGTAACATCTGCAACTGCTGAAGGCCACATGTTAGTTCTGAGATGGGCAAGAAGCCTTAAGTAAGCAAGCTTATCTTCCATTTGCAGTACAAGGATATGCATACACATCTCTAAGGGTCCCCAAAACCACAATGGTTGAAAACCCATCCAAGGAGAAGAGACCAGTTTCAGCTCTTCTAAAGGATGAACCCAGGGAATGACTTCTCCTGGTTGACCATGGAAGTGGAAGTGCCACGGTTACGTGGATGGTAACCTGAGTATCTCCAAGAATAGCCCTCAGGCTCATTAGGTGTGTACAGTTCATAGAAGAATTGCAAAGGCAAATCTTTTTTTTACCCCTGAAATATTTTTTGCACATCTGCAGCCACTACATGGAGCAGTGCAGAGTCCAGCGGCTGACCTTACTTGTGGGTTATGTTGGGTTTACACCCCCTTTATTTATTTGCATGCAATATTAGCAAGTCACACAGAACCAGGAAATGGAATCAGCACAAAGTTCCAACTAATTTCCCTATTAATGGCCTTACGCAACCATTTTTACAGCAGGCCTTTAATGACATCTTTACTCTGGTTACAAGGTTAAGATTACCCGTGTTTTCAGTTGACTTGGGCAAGTCACCAATACTTTCTGGAAAACAAGCTTTGGTTTTCCATTTCTTTATCAAAGCAGATAACAGTTATTATGCTAGTCTTAGAGGAACTAGAAGGTGCTATATCCTGAAAAGGATACAAAGCATAAGAGCAGCAACTATTTGTCTCCATTTGGCATATAAATAATTTTTCAAAGCTTATCACCAGCGAGCCACTTGCATCTTAAGTACTAGAACTGCAACAAACTATTTAATGTATCAATCAATGTTAAGCATCTGCCAACTTTATCACACACCTATATTTAAGACTCCATATGAAATAAACAGCTTATTGCTCTGCTCATGGTTTCCAGACAGATTAAGTCAAAGAAACACTGCACAATAGCTTAAAAATGCTGTACTTGGAGGAAGTACTAGCTATCTGGACATAAGGTATGTAGCCTCCAAAAACCTTATCTCTGTAAAATACCTCAAAATGCACATAACAGATACTAACATAAGTTACATTTTAAAATCCTAACACTTTATTCCTCACTTTCCAAATTTCACATCATACATTCAGCAAAACCACAAAGAGAGAATGAGATTTTAGATGAGAATTATCTTATTTCTGTTAGTCAAGGGGCTCCAGCCCTATGAATCTTGTGCAGAACTCTGTGGGCCAAATTCATCTCATGCTGTCATATCAATGTTTCTAAAGATTATTCTTTTTTAGCGCCCTGACTTTATTGGGTGTTTTGTATGAGTATTTTCTGCAGAATCAGACTTTCAATGCATTAAATGCTTCATCTAAAACCAGATCACGGAAGCAGAGTTCTGAACTTTAAGTTTTAGAGTGTTGGTTTTTTGGATTATTTTTAATTATTTAACAACCTATACTGTTCTCACACCTCTCCCACTGGTCCAGTAACTACCTCGTGACTTGATTGCTGTGTACACCATGAGCCACACATTTGTAATACGCAACTCCCTAGGACATGCAGCCATATCCACCAGCTACAGCAAGTGTCAAACAATAGAGCCACTGTTCCAACCTTGTCTCCTGGCCAGCCTTCTTGGCTAAGGTTTTTGCCTCAGTTTCCTTTCAGTGCTGCTAGATCTGAGCAACCACTGTGGCTGCCCTCAAAGGTCTGCTTTATGAAGTCCTGGGACTTTGTTAACAAAAATTACTTTCTAGATTATTTAAAAAAAAAAAAATGGGAATTAAGGTTTTGGAAGACAGAAAGACAATTAGAAGTACACCAGATGGTAAATTCAGAATTTTTAAGCCAGTCACATAACTCTGGGAGCTAAAGTCTAGGCTGGGGGAGGCCAGGGAGGAGATTTATGTATATATTTGTGCAAGTGACAGCTTTTTACCTGGCAGCATTAGAGAAGCATAGAAAAAGCCTCCTGTTAACCTGCAAACAATTTATGAGATCATGCTGTTGGCTCAGCCTTCAAGTCAGACGTAGCCACCTCTGTGTTTGGGTGGGCTTTCAGGCAGCCACATCCTGTGCCTTCTCTCCTCCTCCATGAGGCAGGCTGTCCTCCCTCCCCACACAAAACTGGCAGCTGCCCACGAGCCGGCTAACCCTGCGGCAACAGGGCTGTGAGCCATCTGCTCCCACAGCACTCCTACACACAGGCTGGCAAAGCAGACTCCTACCTAGGACAGATTTAAACCAAAGCTGCCCCTCACACAGCCCAGCTCTCTCCCCTCACTTCCTCACACACAATCAACTGCTTCTCCAGTGGGGTGGGGGAATGCTATGACCATCCCCTCACGCCTACTGGAGTCAAAGCAAAGAGCAGGTCTGTGAGGCAACTCAGCCTTCCTGCTCTTCACTGCTGCAAAGAAGGACTGAACAGAGGAGGGCCAAGCCCGGCACAGCTGACGTAACACACAGTGCTGGCCAGCATTGTGCGGTGATGAGCAACCAGGCCACAGAAGCACATCGCACTGGGGCACTGCATGGTGGGAACAATCCCCACGTAGCTTGTAGGCACCTACATCTGGGTCTGCAACAGCCTGGGGCTTGCTACACCTTGCTTTTTCCACAGCTCTCTTCTGCCAAGGAACAAGTTCTGGTGGTTTCTTACCTGTCTTCATTCTCGCAGGAGCCTGTGGCCATCTAGTTTGCTTTGCTCTGTGCTGGGGAACGTGTAAAATCATGTCATGGCTTCAGGATTTACCAGCTTTGGTCTGCATTTGCTGATGCTTATGCTTTTGGAAGAATGTCTTAGCATTCACTTGGCTTTGAGCTACAAAGTTTCTGATTCATGCTCTCAACGTAGAAGGATGCTAAGAATCTCTTCTGATATATGTGTCTCAAAGGAAGAGTGCACCAAGATCCAGCCAAGGAAGCCAGCACACAAGACTGAAATAAGCAATGCCGGTGTGGCTTGGCACTTCCTGGCAAAACTGAAACACAAGCATAAACCCACATTCTGTTGGTCCTGAGCCAGGATCAGAAAGTTAGAGAAACAGGGTTGCATATAAACTCTGTGAAGGTTCATTATTTCATCTAGAAAGCCTTGGCTTTGAGCTTTTGGATAAATTCAACCCCAAAACATGAAATGCAGATGCAGACCTGAAGATATACATCCTTCTGAATTATTTTCCATGCTCCCAAAACTACCCAAGTCACTGCACGTAGTTCTCCCATCAAGATTTACCTAGTTTCCTAAGCCTGCCCAGACCCAGACCTCAGAACAAGAAATTTTTCACATTTTAGAAATGGGTTTCTGCTGCAAACTTTGGGTCTAGATACTGGTCACAAAAGAGCGTTGGACCTGTATCCCAGTCTGGTATTGCCCATTTTAATTGGGGATACGAGCATTTCCAAGGCATGCACCCATAAGAAGAACACCCCCAAACCTCAGCATACTCAGAGCTAAATTCCAAGATCACCAGACTTAAAGGAAGCTTAGATTCACCAGCAGACAGGTCAGCAGTGCTGACTCTGTGTGTGCTGGCTCCCTGCTTCTCATAGCTGCATTCTACTTCAGCGGGTCCATCTGTGCTATTTTTCTGTGGCTCGCAGCCACATGTCCAAGAGGATGAGTGCAGCAAGAATTAAAGCCTGTATGACTGGGCAAAAGCACATACAGCTCTGTGTGTGTGCTCACACGCACTGCCCCTCCCAGAATTAACCACTGCACCTCAGGCAAATGTCGGGCAGATCGTGTTCCTCCAGGGACATCAGTTACTCCTTCCAGGGTCTCTTAACTGAAACAGGCTATTGAATGGGTGTTTAGCGAGTGAGCTGCTGGCTGTAGAGACCATCTCCAGGCTGAGTGCAGAGGCGTGCTCCCCTTACTGTCCTTTGGAACATGACCATGCAAAATCACGCATGTCAGCAAGAGTGACAGGTCACAGAGACATCCTACAGCCCAGAGGCATTCTGCTGTGATCTTGGGAACACTGCCAAAGTGAAGCTTTCGTTTCTGGAGCATCCTCAACCCACTCTTGCTTTCAGCATGCCCTTCTCCTCCTTCCCTTCCTCCATTTCTAGCCACACTGCATCCTGCTTGCTCCCTGAGAGAAACAGGGCAAACATAACCTGATTAACCAAGGGGATTTGGGCAGGAAAGGGCGGGGGGGAGTGGGGTGGGAGGATTAGAACGCAGAGAAATATAGAGCCTTTCCCTCTCACATTAGCTCTTGCCTATTCAATAATTAAAGTGTTCTGCGGTGAGTCTGACTGGGATTTGTTATAAAAGCTTCTCGTAAACTGTCTCAGCATGCAGATATCAAAAGAAAGAGAACATTTGGTCTGACAAGCTGAAATTTCTTTCAGACTTCAGGGTCAGTCAGAAGCTTAAAAAAAATCACTGAGACACAAACCTATGGCTCCATTTTAAAACATAAGGGTCCCTCTTGCTGTTGTTCATCTATTGAGAGTTTGAATCCAGCCTTTATTTGGCTAGGTTGTCTTTGAAGCATGGTTAAAAGCTAATGCAGGCTTTCTCCATTTCACATATGGAGAAATCTCCAAGGCTAGCAGCAGTTTGTTAGGGCTCATATGAATAAGAAACATGTTACACTGGCTCTGGCTGCTCTCCAAGTCCATTTTGGTATTCTATTTTCTTTCTGTCCATTCTTGCTTGCTTACCATAAGACATATAGATGTTCCAGGTCTGAAATGCAAAGCTATCTGTATGCAGAAAAGATGCCTTCCCTGACCTTCCAAGGAGCTATTTTTGACTGCTCTTATACGCCTAAGAACTCTTACAGAGGTCATGCACTGAACTAACCGGCCCTCAGCAACCTCTGCCTAAGAGACATGAAAAGTTACAGAGATAATATTCTTACTATGACAATTTTAATTCTTTCTGTAACCTAACATCCTACTGACTCCAAATCTCCCAATTTGTGGTTGCATGGGAGCATATTTTAAAAGGGGATGCAAAACTGAAATTATTGCTCAAGGAACTGATGCTCAACATTACAGCTAAACATATACAATCAGGGAAAATAATAAGGAGATATCTTTAATCCAGAACTTTCCAAAACTTATTGAGTATTCTCAGCCTTCAATTGCCTTTGTTCCTCAAGACCAAGCTTGGAGATAGAGATACTACTTAGCTCTAGAAGTTTCAAAGTGAAACAAATTTCTTTTCCTTATTGTGCTGCTCTGTGGGCAGAAACAGTCAATGAGATGAAAAATGAAGGAATGCTGGATTAACAGCCAAACACACAGACATAGAATGATACTCCATAAAGAAAGTGATGGACCTAGCTCCTTCTGTCTGACCACGTAAATGCACCACACTGCATCCTGGCAGTCAGAGACCTAAGCTCTGGTCTGTCCTGGGTCTCACAAATCCTACTACTGACATTCTTCCACCAAACTGTCACTGCTCCGTCTGCAAACATTCCAGTCCAGAGGCCAAGAGCGAGGTGATGGGCAAGCCACACTGCCCCAGAAACCAGTCCAAAGGCTTATCGTGTGGCAAGAAGTTAACACAAACTGAGAGGTTTCTGCATCCCTGTTGCCACTCCAAATTTTTTCCCTTCACACAGGGAGCAAGAGATAAAGCATGCTGGTATATTTTCCCTTCTGACATCACAGCATCACATATCAAAGATCTTCCCCAAACACACAGATCCTATATAGGCTATAAAATGTAAAAAGCAGAAGTGTTATACAACTAGCAAAAAGGATATGGAGGATATATTGGGGGCAAAATGTCCAGGAGACTCAGCCTGCAGAAATCCAGCTCCGACACACACACAGAATCCATGACACTATCTCCTAGCACCCCATATTTTCATCACATTGGCATATTTTAAAAGGGTACTTGCACTGAGATATTGCCTCTTAAGGCCACAGCCCAGTAGTATCTAGGGGTAACACTGAACCTGGATAAAGTTATGAGAAAAACAAATCAAGGTTGGAGATAGCCAGTAAGAAATAGCATACTTTGCACTTGCCACCAAGGACACTGGCATGCTGTTCCTCCTATTATAAGGCCCCAAACAGAAAATTGAGATTCTGTAAGTATCATGACTCCCCCACAGGAGCTAAAAGCCAAGTGCTTGTTCCCTTTGGTAATATCTACCTCCTTAAACAAGACTTATCATAGTTTGCAAAACAACAAGGCCATGCCCTGCAAATGTTTGCTAAACATTTGTGCAACTCCATCCAAATACAGGGACAGAAGGTCCACAAGTCAGAAACTCCACACTTAGCATAGCACTGTGAAAATGACTCACTGGCAGACCATAGGCAAGAAGCAACCTTTCATTTTCTATTTAAAATTTGAATGCAAATAAGAAAACTGGCTTTATTAAGAGAGATAAGGGTCAGTAGGTGTGAGATGTTCCTGAACAGCACAGCATACCGAGACAAGCACCATATTTGGCAATCATTCTGCCTTATCCTGCTTCCACTTTCACTTTCTGCCTCTTTTCACCTGCTGCCTCTTTAATTGACAAACCCTTTGCTGAGGGGAACTGCCCCGTGTCTGTACAACCCCTGTGCTGTGGAGTTGTGCTCCCAACAGAGATGTTCAGCTCGGTACCTGCTTGAAGTGTATTAATGATTTCACTATGGCTGCATAATGAGGCTGAGTCAAAAAGCAATTGCATGTTAGCAATGCAGGTTGCACCTCTACCCACTTTTCCTTTGGAACCCCTGCCAGTTTTGACCTTTGGTATTGAGTGATGGTGCAACATATTGTGTTTTAAATAGAAAACACGGGCACTTAAAATTAAAAGAAGGAGTGGAAGAAAATTAAGACCACAAAAAAAATTAAAGCCTTTCTTGAGAAGGATTAGAAATTACCCCTCTCTTCCTGCTGAGCTGCACTTTGAACTTACACATGACCAAGGGCTCACACCTAGCCTTGCTGTGAGTAGGACAAAGTCTCCAGCACCAACCTGCAAGCTTGGGGAAAGTGCAGGCCACTGAATGCCCACAGTAGCCAACTGACAAACAGTTACAGCACATCTTAGACAATGGTGTAAATTCCTTATAGTACCAGCTAGGAAAACTCGGTTGTTAAAGAAATGATGTGCACCTTTCTTTCCCTTGGCTGCCTTCTGCTTTTAAAATAAAATTAAGTAGAACAAAATTTAATAGCCCAGGAAGCAGAACTCAGAGATAAGGTAACAGCTGTCCCCTGGGAGACAGCCCCATGTCCACTCCAGCAATGCATTCCGCTGACAGTACACATGATATTAATAGTACCTAAAAACCCTGCCTGATAACTCTCAGGACAGTACCTGCCTTTCATAGTTGTGTTAGTGCCTCCAGGGCTCTGTGTTCACCCACAGAGCTGCTGACAACCACCACCACAGAAACAGAAATCTAAGAGTACCTTGTGCAGAAACAGTCAGGCTACTTCTCCCAGCTGAGAACAACGGAAAAGTTCAGTTCAACTCTGTGAAGCAAGCCAAAGCCACCGCTCAGGACTGTTATCTTAGGGCTGAGCCAGACCAGCTGTAGCTCTTTTAAAAAGCCTCAGGTGTGATCAAAATGTGGGCACTCAAATGAAGACAGCTGGTTGCCATTCTGTTTATTGAACTGAAAAGTAAATGTTCCCTTCCTTCTCCAAGGGATGGATAATCATTTATTACATAGTCATCTGTAGGTGCATGTATTTTCTGTATCCATTAGCCCTTGTCTGAGAGCACCAACGTGTGGGGTAGATTGTGGAGCTGTTGTGGCATCCAGGCTCTAAAAGGAGACTGCAAAACTGGAATGTGATTATCTCTTGATCTCTGGCCTTCCCATTCTTCTCCAGGTGCACAACTGTAAAAGTTATGCTTTATAGCACAGATGTCTTTAGTGAATTTTTTGAAGGGAGGTACCCTGCATGCTAAGGCATGTCCTTCATGGAAACACAGAGCAAACTATTTTCCATATCTATGACTTCCCTGACACTATAACTTTATGTTGCTAAAGTGAGAGCTTCCTTTTGTAAGGCCCAAACTGTGACACTCCCACGTCCTAAACAGATGAAAGAGATATAGGGATGAGTTCACATCTTGCTTGTGCACTGTTTCTGTAGAGTAGGCAGGACAAGAAGTTCCTCCAACAAGTCTGTATGTCTGTAATACTGAGGTGTACTCTCAGCTTTCTGCAGCGGTTGTGTGGCCCAGTAACTTCTCAACCACAGGGTGCTGAGTTTTCAGCAATGTAACTTGGCATTTTCGTTAACAGAAATGTAAGTTTGGCTACAGTGATTTTTGGATGGGAGAGAATACATAATCTGCTATCAGTTTGAATATATGGAGGGTCAACCAGACGTGTATGGTCTGAAATGCTAGAAAAGTATCTCTCTCTGTAGGGGAGACAACATTGTGTTGCTAAATGGGCTGTATCCCAAACGGCCTAAATCAGCAAAAACTTGCCTTTGCAGGACTCTGCAGCTTGTCATCCTGAGCTACCCTGCTTGTTGGCATGTGATGTGCTGAGAAGGGATCCTGAGGAAATCAAAACTGACAGCTGCAGAATGTATATGAATATTAAAATAAGGGCAAGGGGGTCTCTTGCAGATGGAGCACAGGGACATGCCCCTGACCTTTTGCTGCTGAACTGCCTGTCCTCTTGAATTGGCAAGTAGCAGTGGCAGCAGGAGCCTGCAGCCCTCCTCTCATATCCCTCCAGCTTTTACTGTAATTCATAGAAGGTCTCCACTTATTGCAGCCTGCCAGGCACTCAAGAACAAGTTAGATAACAGTAGCAGTTTTACTGCTGCTGCCAGCTTAGAAGGCAGCATTAATGATTACACTCCCCGGGAGTCAACAGGAGGCAGGTGCCTGAGATACCGTTGGGACTTGGTTAAGTGAAGGCTGAATAGTGGTCCCTGTCTGTGGCAGTGACTTTCCATCTCTCTCTGACTGCGTGCTTTAGCTGAGCATCCCACTTCCTGCAGTTCCAGAGTAAGTGACTAAGTGTTCAGAGTTGCATCAAGGGAATGGGTTTGGCTTGAGAATCCTGCTCAGTGACTCATGCTTCCATGAGTAAATTTGTTTCCTTAGGGAAAGAAGGCAAAATCACCCATTCTGCTTAGCCCAGCTACCTAGAGAGACGATTTAGGAAGCTATTGCAAGAAATACAGTTTTCTTTAGCTTTGTATGGAGAAAATCATTGCAAGAAATACAGTTTTTACCTAGCTTTGTACTGCATGCATAACCCATTGCTGTCGTACTTGCAAATGTAACCAACCTTTTAAGGGGGACATAAAAAAATGATGTAACGTCAAAGTTCTGCATATTGAAACATGTCAGCTAGAAAACAGTTTGCAATCAAAACCATGCATCTGACAAAAGGGCATGGTGGAGGTCCAGGATATACAGAAGTATACAATGACTTACAGAGGTCTCTATACATATTACCCTGGTGCACATTTAAAATGGGTTGTAGAAACAGATACATGTAAATAGCCAGACATGAGAGTTGCATCAGCTAGCCCATCCCCTCCCCCAGCAATGACAGTGCAAAGAAAAGGGTGTGAAGCAGCAAAAGCATTGAGTCTTTGTAATAGCAGCATCCTTACTGTAACACAAGTGTGGAAGCAGCCACAAAGGACCTGGAGGTGTATGGACCACTGATACTCAGTAATGTGCAGAGATACCTGTTAGCCCAAGCCAAGGTAAAACTCATCTTTTAGCTTTTACTTTCCGTAGATCAGTGCAAGTGGCTTGATGTGGCTATCCAAAATTGAAGAACACAAAGTACGGATTTGTATGGAGCATGAGCCAACTTCCTGTATCTTACCCTGATAAATGTTTTGAAATTGCAAGAATTCTGGCTCTGGGAGCTTTTCTGATGTTGTCAGTTTAGCAGAGTATACCAAACTATTGGTGCTAAGCTAAAGAATAGTCACAAAATAGGGGTTCAGGCCTTTCCGGTTTAGGCAAAGAAATTCCCTGATTTTCCTTTTGCTTTATGAAGCTGAAGTGTTTCATAATTAACTAATCCCTACAGTATCACCATTGCCTTGGTGAAGGATTTTATCTACTCTTCCTATTTTACAAACAAAAAATGAAGCCATTAAAGCTGGAGGAAGCTGTTCAGGCCTCAGAATAAATCAAAGGGAAAGACAGGACTGGAACATGATGTAGCTATTTCTAGTGCCAGGACTTTTCCTCATACACTGACATCATATGAAAGCAAAACCCTTGATAATGTCAGAACAAAAGCAGAATTGATTATGATGGGAATAGGATTTTTAGGGGCAAATTAGATCTCAGATCTCAGGTAAAGCAGAGAGATACCACTGACTTTTCCACTGCTGGTCAGCATCAATGGTGATGTTGGGTTAGTGCTAACCTCCTAGCTGAGCTGTAGTTTATAAAGCAAATATGTGCTGGTCATGGCTTGGTGTCATTATTCACCTCAGCAGCACCACCAGATTTTATTTGGTCTGTCATGAGACAGGATCTGAGCAAATGGCAAATGCAGAAATTAAATATCACCAGGTAAAACCTCTTGTGTATTAGCAAATTAAAAGAGACATTTACTAATGTTTTCTACGTGTTTTATTGAAAATAGTGAGATGCACACACTGAACTCACCTTGTTTAACTATCTCTGGACTTTTTTTTTGAGGTAAAGGTTTAATTGTTATCTCATAATTTAAAGCCAAATATATTGTTTAATGAGAATATGGCATTGTTTCCCTCTATTATCAATGAAAGCCTCATCGAATGCCACCTGAGGCCAGTGAAAAGGCTCTATTTGTAATTCCTAGAATAAGAAGACAAATTATTCCACATTCAGCAACTTCTGTTGCTTTGTTTTTCATGTTTATTCTGTGAAAGCTGATATAGAAACTCTTTTCTATATTAGAAAAGCAAGCAGGTGAAGAACAGCCAGGCTTCCCTGGGGAGGATGACCCTGCCACATTTCAAACATAGAGCTATCACTCTATCAACACCACCTCCTGCTACTGCAATGGAAGGAAGCAGCAGAAAAAGAACAGGAAGAATAAAACTCCTTATGTATACACAGGAGGAAAGTCAGCTCCATCCCTACAATCAAAATCAATTATTTAAAAGAAATCAAACCATATCTGACCTCCATCTTCCAAGTGCAGAAAAAATGCCTTTAATTTGCTCACCCCGCTCTGTTTGTGTTGTTATGGGCCTTCTCCGATTGAAGCTCTCTGACGCAGAAAAATCAATGTCAATCACACCAGATGACTGCTTTCCTCCTGAGCACCTACTGCCGCTGCTGAGGTCACAAAAGACACATAAAAGGAAAAAATTGGCAGTCACGAGCCTCTTCTCTGTCTTGCAACCTACTGGCATATTAAAAACTGACTTTTTTTTTTCATTTTCCTTAAGAAAGGCTTCTGATCTGCCTATCGTCATCGAGGACATGTTGGGACCAGGATGGTTTTGAAACATTCTAGTTAGCTTGCTTTGGTCTACTCTACTAAAGGTAGGACCTCTGGTCACTGAACAGACAGCTAAGGACAACCTGATGCCTTGCATTACAAATAACAGAGATATGGTCCTGGTTCTTTTCTCAGTAACAAGCAACACAAACACAAGCAAGTGAAGACTTTATTTGAGCTTATGCCCTGCAAATCATGTTAAATTTTATTTTGTTTGCACCACAGATAAGAACAACCTTATAATATCAACATTCTTCTTTCTGGAGCCTTGGTGTCACCGTGTCACTTGCTTTACATTAGGTACACATTTTTACAATACCCATTAGTCTACCCAGCCAATATTGTTTTAGAATCCCTTATCACACATTTACACTCTTCAGAAGTAAAAATTTTTATAGGGAGAAAATACTTCCTCTTGATCTTCAATCGTGTCAAATGTTCAAAATTTTCTGTCCTGCCAGATGTCTGGAATCCAAACTCTGGATGAGATGTTCAGCCCCATGCTTATAAAGCCACTGTAAATACAGATTCCTGGGATGCAGAACTAAACCTTCTGATCTGTCCTTGAGACTCCTGACAGAACAAGATGCCCAGTGAACCCAGGATAATGCAGAACGACAGAACTACATTGTGCGGCTTCCCTTTATTCTTCATTCATGCGGCATTAAGCCTACTCAGCATCTACCCCCACTTCCCCTTCCTTAGCTCCCAGGCCCCTCTGGCATGGCACAGCTCACAGGCATCACTCATTCCTCAAGCAGCAGCAAGGAACAAAGCACGTCCAGTTTGGCATCTGCTAGGTCATTTTATTGCACCTCCTTGGCAGAAATGCTGGTCTGTACAATAAGAACCAAAACTTTGTATTTTTCTGGCTTGTTACGTGCAAATCTCCTTATCTGTGTTTCAACATCTAAAAAGATGTTTTCTCACCTGTGTTTTTTGTTTCTTTTGTTTTGCTAATGGACTGTCAAAGAAATTAGGAGGCTTTGGACTACTATTTCCATTAGATCACCACAGCAGAAGGGAATTGTCACTGGGATGGTCTTTGAGAAGGTGTTAGCGTGCCTTGAACAGCAGCAGGAAATTCTTTGAGTTGTAAAGCAGAGTTGGGTAGACAAGTAGAAGCCTTATGTGTGATGAGATATACCCATCTTCACACCATCTGCCCTGGTCTAGTATGATTGAGGGCCATGTTTTAAGTTCCCGGGCACTGTGAGTAGGATGGGATGAGGTCGTGGAGAGATCAGGATCTCCATGAAAACCTCCTCATTTGTAAAGTGACTAACTCTAGTGACTAAGAGACAAACTATATAAAGTAACTGTAGAAGAGAGAAAAGACACCCCAGGCAAAACAGAGATGGAAAGGCTGGTATGGGTAGAGGAAGACAAAGGGGTTAATTAGGAAGGAAGGCCTTCTGCCACGGCAAGATAAGCACCTCAAAAGGGAAGTCATGTACACCCTAGAAGCTGCAAATAGATGTTGCCGAAAATCACATAGAGTTAGAGGAAAAAAAAAAAAAAAACCAAGACAAATATCACAAAAGTACTGCAGCTACAAGAAATTTAAATTTATAAAAAAGGAAGAAAAAAAGCATCACTATAAAACAAGAAGAGGAAAAATGAAGGTAACTCAGCTACTCCCACAGGATTAAGTGATGCTTCCCTGGTTTTTCATTAAGGATGAACATGTTAATCCATGGCATAAAGATAGTCTATCTATGTGGGGGAGAAGGGAGACATGGCTACAGCGAGCACAGCCAGCTGGCAAGCAAAACTCACAGGCTGCTGTGCTGCGGCTGGAGGAACCAGACAATCTCAAACCCAGAATTCTGATGCTCAGTGAACCACAAATCCAGGTGCAAGGACTTTAAGTAAAATTACTGGCTCGGAGGCATTACTGCAGGACCAGAGAACAGCCAGAATTTAAGTGAGCCATGGCAGGAGCAGTCTGGGCCTGTGCTTTTGACGTCTGTGCAGTTCTTCAGGAGAGCTTGCAAAGGGAAGTTTAACTGCCAACATGAAATTCAGCCAATAGAGGAGTAAAAGGTAGCGAGGGTTTACTAAAAGCCAGTTTTGTGGGACATCCCCGCAGTGTAGCATCAAATCGAAAGTTCAGGCGTTCAGGAAGTAATAATTACTGGTTTTTTTCCCCCTCTTTGTTTCCTAGCAAGAAGTGAGGAGAAGGAGTCAGCTTTACACACCAACCACAGGGGGACGAGGAGCCGCCAGTGTGGCGTGACCGTGATAACGGCCCATCATGAGTCCTGTCATGCTATTTCCAGTCACGACAGGAAAACAGGAGTGTTCCCGTCTGCGGGATCGCTGCTGAGACCGTCTGAAAACCCTCCACACGGAAGAAAAGAGAAAGAACACCAACCAACCAACCGACAAAAAAGCCTTCAAAAAAGGGGAAACTTCTCTCCCGGCACCGACCGTTAGGGGTCGACCCTTGTGCCTGTCCATCCTAGCCTCAACTTGCCCAACTAGTCCCCCCCCTCCTCCTCCTCTCCTCCCCGACGTGTCGGCGGGCACGTCTCCACCGCCGCCGGCCCTCCCGCTTTCACGTCAGCCGCCCGGCCCCCTACTTAAG
>VZTM01015165.1:10354-22666 GCA_013400555.1 Jacana jacana | reverse complement strand
GTTTTGTTTTGTTTTGTTTTGTTTTGTTTTTAAAATAACTGATTAACAGTGATTGCTGTAACCAGTTTCAGCACACACAGCTCTGGCATGAATTCCCCTGAAACAGTTCTCAAGAAGTGGACTGATGTATTGATGAAAGGCAGTTATTTTATACTTGCATTTCCATATTAGATGAATGCAGCTATAATAGTTGCATTTTGATGATTAGAGATATGCAGCAATCAAAAAGGGTCTTGTTTATGAAATGACATATCTAGTAGTTTATTTCTAGAGGATTTATAATTATCAAGAAATTTCTGACATGATGATTTTACTTTTAGGCTTATGTGTTATACTACAATGACAGCTTTTCAGAAAGTGAATCTAACAAAGGGATTGTACAATTCTTAGCACAACATGACTGTGGACTGTGATTGTTACCTAAGGCTAACTGCATGCTGAATAGGCCATAACGCCAAATTAGATATTATTTGAGATTCATATAGCAAGTTTCCTGAATGCCTACATGGGCATTAGTAATTCACCACCTCCATTCCGGGATATCTCTTGATGTAGAGTTAACTGCTACTACAGAACACGTACAGTGAAAGAAAATAACAAGTTGCATAGAGGAGAGTCACCATCACGTTGTTTGGACTGAGAACAACAGTCCTCTAGAAAAAAAGTTAACTAAACACAGATCAAAACAAAGACATGACTTGTTTACTATAGAAAATTCTGTGAGCTTGTAGATAAAGGCAAAGATAAAAACAAATTCATATTCAGCTGTTTTAGGGATATTTAGCTGAAGGTAATTAACCATTGGAAAAAGCTGCAACAAAATGTGTGGGGATGACCACTTTTTTTAGTCTAAGGCCAAGATTCAGTGTCTTTCTGGACAATCCTTTCAATCATTACAAATATGAAAAATATAAATGAAAATGGACTTCTAGTGGAGATATTTCTAACTTTGGTTTGCAAATTTACTCAAAAGATGAGCAGGGAGTTTTTTACACAGACTAGAAGGTTTCTAATACAGATCTAACTACTCATATTTGTTGAGGCATCAATAAACAATGACAATACAATGTAAAGAAACAACAGATGTAACAAGCTACTGCCACTTTTCCAGCCAGTCTCTTTGGCAAGTAGAAGCCAGGTAATGCCACTGGAGTATCTTCTGTGAGTTAGAGAAGTAATCGACTGGCAGATGGGGCAGGCATGGCAAGAGGAGTGATAAAATTCCCTTTCTTGCATCTATCTGCTCGTGTCTTACATCCATTCTGTATACTTGGTTGTAGCTGGCCCATCAGCTTGTTAATTTCCTCTCATCGATCTCATTCTGGGTATTTGTGGGCTACAAAGTACTACAGTAATTTTACATTAATTTCTTAACAAGAAATGGGGCATCTCTTAAATGACTGGTAGCTCAGCACTTTAGCCCAGATCTTTCACTAAGCATACCTGTAAAACCAGTTCTCTTGATGGGCAGCTGTTCCAAATATTCCCTAAAGTTCTTGTCATTGCAGGCCTTGGGCTTGGTATTTGCTGATTTATTGATTTCATTTTTACTGTTTTGATATCAGTATTTGATTCAAATTACCTGTCATAGTACTTGTACTATTCCCAAAACATTAATTTGGGATGAAAGAGACAAGTGACTGGATATGTATTTGTAGCAGCAAAGTATGTACTCGCACTACATTTACTGACTTTTCAAATTTTGTTTAGGTAGCTCAATGCCTCTACAGGAAGCCTGTCAGACCGTGCTGAACCAACTGTCTTTAATTCCTCTCCCAGTAGTAATCTTCACTAATAATAAATTGTAAGGTGTGTATATATGTATATAAGTATGTATATGTATAAAATATAGTCCATTAGAGGGATACCCGATAACTTTTATATGCACATGTCCCTCTCTTTCAGCCAAGACACAATGATTATGTACATAATATTTATAAACATATGGTAATAATTTTGTAGAATGCATTTTAGCATCACAAGATACTTGGGAAAAATATGGTGAAAGCCATCTTTATGCAGGTAAGATAATGAGAGGTGTGACGGGCAGGCTGCTAACTGTGAAAATCCTAATATATGCTGTATTGTTATTGCACTTGTCCTTTTTCATCATGGATGCAATGACAAAATGTGAACCTGTTGCTCCTAGAGCTTCAGCTTTTGAATGCCAGATATTTTTTCTATCAGACTTTAAAAATACTTCTCAGAATAGTTAATATTAAAAAATGTTTTGTAAAAGTTTCATATAACCTAATGCAATGTATTGAAATTTTGTTGATTTTTTTCTTCATCTGTTTAATAAAAAAGATGTTTCACCTTCTATGATGGTTCAATTGCTACCTATCTTATCATGAGTTTATGGCATAGTTCCTTGCTGCAGAAAGTGTAATAAATTTTCTCCTCAAGTTAAATAGTGAGCCCTGCATAAATTCTTCATTCAAACTTCTCTCCCTAAAATCAGAAGTTTAAGATATATTTCCATTAATGGCCTGCATGACAGGATAAAATACCCTGTGTCAAGTGTGTGGATGATTTGAAAGTGGAGGGGGCTGGTCCATACAATGGATGGCAAAGACTGATCTTCACAGGGACATCAGCAAAGTTAGAGGATTGTGCTAAGAAGAACTTCCTGAAGTTTAACAAAGGCAAACACCCCCATCAACACAGCTTTGGGGTAGAGAGGTATCTCTGCAGGAAGGCACCTGGGGAGAAGCAGCTGAAGGTAGGGCACCAGTACACTCTGGAGGCAAGCAAGTCTGGCACCACAGGCTCACTGAGCTTGTAATGTGTGAGGAATGTGGTGTTCAAGCAGCAACAACAAAAAATGAACATGTAGTTAGAGCTAATAATATTTATTTCTATTTATTTTGGGTTTAAAACTTAATAATAGACTTAAGTATTTATAAGAGTTAAAGAAAAATTGGATATTTCTTTAAAATTTGACAGCAGACAATTAACATCAGTCTGTCACATCTCTCCAAAAGATTAATTTGCATGATGGAAATATTTTCTATGTCATTCCCGAGAAGCAGAACGTCAAAATTTACACCAATTTCCATCATTATTTTTTCCAAATACCTGGTATAAACCCACCACATATTGAGACATAAAGAGCTTAATTATCCAGTTGCAAAAGTCTCTAAGAATGAACATGGGTAGCATAGTATCTCACCCATAAAAGCTGTAAACTTGATCTGCACACACTTCTTGAGATGTTAGGAAACAAGTGGCTATGTGAGCCTAGACACAACAGCCTTTTTTACCAAATAATTGTATCTTCCAATCAGTTTAAGTCCATCATATCCAGAATGATGGCAACAGCCCAGGTTTAACATCATGTCTAAATTTCCAGCATTCATCAGAGTACCACATCAAGGACATTTTTGTTCAACTTCTTAACGAAGTGGATGCCACCATTTTCCAATCCAATTTTTTACCTTTTTTGTATACACTGTCCTGATGAGAGAGCACTGTTATCTGTGGCTATAAAATTAAAACTATGAGACATTTCATAAGAAAGCCTCAAACATCCAAAGCAAAAGAGAGTTAACATTTTTTTTCCCCAGAAAAAAGTAGTCTTTATGAATTCAGTCAGCTATGCTGTTCTGAAGATTTATTAAAAAAAAATATCCCTTTCTAAATTTATTTTCTCCAGTTACATCTGTGGCTGTATTTGGTATAGTCCTAAAGAGATTTAGATTTTATGCCCATATATTAAGGCAACTGAGAGACCCATGGCTTAAGATTTATTAATGTTATTTCCTCAAACTATTGTGTTTGACTGTTCTTCCCGGAATCAATTTTTGGGCTATGCAGTCAACTCATTTTTATCGCAACCCATTCTAGCCATCAAGCAGTGTAATTCCAGCTACCATGGCAATGCTGATTAAGTCTACAGATTTTATTTTGCCATATTAGCTGTGCCTTGGCAACTAATTGCTAGTTTGGTTAGGTGTCAAAGGGGCACTGAATTTGTTGAATAAAAATGCAGTGAGACGGCATTCCAGAAAGGCATGGATCATTCTCATCCACACTTACTACTTGCTAAACAGTACACTAATATCCACAGCTCCTTCCTCCTCTCAGCACTGTGGTGGCCAGCAACCTTGGGCTCATATCTAGATCTTCAGTTTGAAGTGAGGAAGGAGAAAAGCTGTAATTACATAGAAAACATGAATGCCATGCTTTACGAACAGCTTCTGTCAAAGTTTAGGCTGAGGGGCTGCTCACTGGTGTGGTTGGAGGATGGAGAGGGAACCACACACCTTCTGTGGGCACTCTGGAAAACATGGCATTGTCTGGGGCCACTTGTTCACATGAGGCCACCTCATTTTAAAATTATGAAGATTGCTGATGGGATTTCAGTTAGCAGTCCAGGCATATGCCATGGCTTTCCTGGTCTGTAACAGGTCTACACAGTGAGGCACTGCAGAAGCACTGGCCTCTGTAAGGAGGCGCTGGGGCTGCCCTACACCAGACGGCCTCACTGTAGGGCAGGGCCAGGTCCCTCAGCCACCCATGTGGCACCTCCAGAGAAGTGTATTTACCTACGGGCAAAAAACACCCTTCAGGCAGTGAGTAGGGCAGGTAAGAGCATGAGAACAGGCCCTGTGAGCACCTGGCTGAGAGAAGAAGGGGTACTGTAGCAGGGGTTCCCCTGAGTTGTGGAGCAGGTTCCTGACAGGAGCTGTGCTCCATGGAGAGGAGCCAGCACAGGAGCAGGTTTCTCCTGAATGAGCTGTGTCCTAGGAGGTCCCACACTGGAACAGAGGAAAATTGTGAGGAGAAAGGAGCATCAGAGAACTATTGCTGTGTGCTGACCCTCACCCCAATGTCCCTGCACCACCTGGGGAGGGGAGGGAGAGGAGTTGGGAATGAGGGATTGAAGTTAAACCTGGCATAAAGAGGGAGGTGTTTTAAGGTGTTTTAAACTGTCTATGGTTCTTACTTTCCAACTCCATTCTAATTGGCAATAAATTCAATCAGTTTTCCACTAGTTGAGTGTGTTTTGTCTGTGACAGTAATACATAAGTGATTTCACAGAATCATGGAATTGTCAGAGTTGGAAGGCACCCCTAGGGATCATCTAATCCAACACCCCAGCTAAAGCAGATTGCCCAGAGCACATTACTCAGCACTGCATCCAGGTGGGTTTGAAAATCTCAAGAGAAGGGGACTCCACGACATCCCTGGGCATCCTGTTCCAGTGCTCTATCACCCTCACTGTAAAGAAGTTTTTTTTGTCATGTTTGAATGGAACTTCCTATGTTCTACCTTGTGCCCATTGCCTCTCATCGTGTCACTGGAAACCACTGAAAAGAGTCCAGCTCCATCCTCCTTCAACCTACTTGCTTATAAGCATTAATAAGGCCTCCCCTCAGCCTTCTTTTCTCCAGGCTAAAGAGTCTCAGCTCTGTCAGCCTTTCCTCATAACAGAGATGCTCCAGTTCCTTAATCATCTCTGTTGCCCTACGCTGGACTCTCTCCAGTAGTTCCCTGTCTCTCTTGAGCTGTGGAGCCCAGAACCGGATGCAGAATTTCAGTTGTGGTCTCACAGGTGTGGAGTAGAGGGGGAGAATGACCTCCCTTGACCTACTGGCCACAGTCTTCCCTGTGAAGTCTAGGATTCCATTGACCCTCTTGGCAACAAGGGCACATTTCCGGCTCATGGAGAGTTTACTATCTACCAGGATCCCCACATCCTTCTCCTCAGAAGTGCTTTCCAGCAAATCCACCCCTAACCTATATTGGTGCCTGGCATTCTTCCTCCCCAGGACCCTACACTTGCCCTTCTTGAACCACATTAGGTTCTTCTCCACCCAGCTCTCCAGACTGTCTAGGCCATGCTGGGTGTCAGCACAGCCCTCTGGACTGTCAGTGCAGCCCTCCCAACTTGGTATCATCACAAACTTGCTGAGGTTATACTCTGTTCCCTCTTCTAGGTTGTTGATGAATTTCCCTGTCTTCACCCATAAATTTTTCACTTTTTTTTTCCCATCCTTGACCTGCTGAGGAAGGGAGCAAATGGGTGGGTGGGTGCCTGGCAGCCAGCCAAGGTCAACCTACCCCAGGTTTGTACCAGAGACAAGGATATGTCACTCCCTCAGCTCTGTGAGCCCATGGGTGAAGTCCTGAAACCTGAGCAACCCTCAGGGCAGGAGCTGACATTGCCATTTTTGACATTTGTTTTTTTTGTTTTTTTTTTAATTGCACTATTAAGGTTGCATGTGTAAGTTTTGAAGCAAGTGTTCTTTTCTTTTGAAAAATGTGGTGGTGGGGAAATGTATATTTTCTCTCCCAGATACTGTCACAAAATGGTCTCTCATATCAAAAGCTGTACTCCTGTTAAAAATGTCACCTGAAGGTATTGGGGTTTTCTTCTATACATTCTTATTTGTGACTAAATTTAGGTGGGATGCAAAACTAGATCATTAGTCATTTTTCTACTGTGGAGGTAGAAGTGTATCTTTAAAATTATTTAGTAAAGCCTTCTACTTAGCTCTAATTTTCACTCAGGTCTAATTTTCACTCTTCTGCCTGAAAGTGTGTGGTATTCAATTCCATAACATTTTTAAGTGCAGATTTATCAAATATTTCATGTCCTTCTAAATTTTTATCACTTTTGGACCAGATTATAAACTCAGATAAGCATAGCATATTGTTTCATTGATAATATAGAAAAAGATGGGGAGGTACAAAGCTTTTTCTTGCTTTGAGCAGATGTCTTCATAAGTTTGACTACTTGACTGGTGTCAAACGTTTAAACGGGCCCACAGTCAATTTCCTCTTTTTATTTATTTATTTATTTATGTATGTATGTATGTATGTATGTATGTATGTATTTATTTATTTATTTATTTACTTTGATGCTTTCGGAGTTGCTCTCTGTGTCTCTGTGTAAGCACTGGAGTGCCATGGGTATGCCCCAGCTTACCTGGGGATGCATCTGAGATGACTAAGACTTAAGTCAGTAAAATATTTTGCTAGATTCTCTCCCATAGTCAGTGTTGAAGCCAAAACTGAAAATTGGATAGCTATTCTTATATCCTCACTCCTGTATCTATTCCTGCCTGGCACTGTAAGTCTTTTACCTCATATTTAATACCAACTTTGTGCCTAATCTTTAGTGTACCCTTTGTATGACCTAAGGAAGTGGTTTGCATGTTTATATTACTCTCTACTGATGCTCCTAGATAGTGAACAATAATTAGTTAAACCTCACATCTGTCAGATATGAACTGAGAGTTACTGTTGAGTTACTTATCCATGGCTATGTAAAATTAGCGACCAATACAAAGAAATAATGTAGCAATACTGGCTTCCTGTCATAATTTAATTCTTCAAAGCAAGATGTAAATATTGTATGTGTTTAACACAATGATTTAGACATTTTAAAGCACAGAGGTGTTGCTGATGCCATTTATTTGTTTGTACTGCATGATTTTTGACAAGTTCTAATGCAGGGGAGTGTCTCTTGGCCCTGATACATGGAATAAACCAGATGATTTCTTAGTTGAATACAGCAAACACAAGTAAAACCAAACATTTTGATATCCTTACAAATGGGATCTGATGGAGCCTGCTGGTGTCTTAAATCTCCTTCAGCCATGCTTCAGACCTTCACAGCATGCTGTGTACATGTTACTTGTATCATTAGGTAATCATAAGTACTGTGTACAATGCTCTTGTGTTTAACACCCACTCATTTTTGAAATGGACCCTGCATAATACAGTAAAGTTCAAAGGCATATAGTGTGTTCTGAAACATGAAAATAATACCCTTTAGTGCTGAGAGGAATTAAGCACATGTATCAAGAGGAGGATATGTCCTGAAGTTTAATTTCTGTCTAGCTATTTTCTCAACAGTAGATTACATTTTGTCTGAATCAATGTTATTATACTTGACAATAGTTATCCTGAAATTTGTTGCTATGAAAGTTCAGGGCAACAGAAATTAAAGCTCTTTTGCAGAATGAAATTTTGAATTTCTAAGAGCCTCACAGATTTCTAAATAACATCATATGGTAGAACTGTTCCTTAAGGAAATACATTTATGGATTAACTAAGTACTGCTTGTTGTGTTTACACATAAAAACTCGCTTCAGAAATTTAATTTACAAAAATTATAGCCAAGAAAATATTATATGAAATTGGTAGCTGGCTGTTTAGATTTATCTTTTGTTGATTTCTGGATAAATTTTCTTCCTCCCCCATTTGCTATACGAAGCCTTTGACCACTTTGGGTGGTGATTTTCCTTCTTAAAAGATCCTCAGTATATATCAAGGAAGGGCATGTTGAAGGTGGGAAAGATTAGATTCAAAACAATAGCACAGGTGATTTTTTTTTTTTTAACTGTGGTAGGAAATATAGATACTGCTGCAGCACCTCAGACCATCTTTGCACAACAATCCTGTACTATTGAAATACAGCTTTGTATAATTCTGGTTTATAAATAAATACAACTCCAAGCTTAATTTGGCATTAACTGTAAAGGTTTGTTTATGTTTGGCTCCACTTGTCAGTTATAAGATTTACCTCTGACAAATCATTTCTGCTCTAGAATGATCCTTCCCTGATGCAGCTATAACTGTTTTCTAGATGGCTAGAGAAACACAAGACTTTGGATTTTGCACATTTCTTAAATCTCGGGGTCTTTCTGGCTTCTGCATTTGATACTTGCTGTAGTCCTAGAAAGCAACTACTTGAAATACAGAATGGCACAACTGTACTATTGATTCCCATAATGTACTGTCTTCCACTGTCTATACCATCTGTACAGAGTTTCTTCCCTGCAGCAGAATATCTGATTTGTAATTCAATGCATTGAATTATGCGGTGTGATGGGTCTACAAACTTTGGACACTATAGTCACCTTTTTTGTTTAAAAAAAAGAAAAACAAACCCACAACAACAACAACAAAAAAAAACAGCACACACATATCATTCCAAAAAAAAAACCCCAAATACCCCAAACATAACCTAGAAACTGTGTGCTTTGTAAAGAAGTCTGGAGAAACTCTTTTCTGTTCCAGCTGCATTTATTTAATCTGTTTGGAGTCATTGCAGCCTTTTATCCAAGGCTTCTCTTTCTCTTGACTAATTGTTAGAAACAATAATGAGTTGCCCTCTAAGTAGAGGAATACCTTCTTTAAAACGCTACTCCTGTTCCATACTCCAAAGGCATGTTCCTTCCTTATTCAAGAAGAGGCATGATAAACGCTAGTCATGGGAGTAAAACAGTAGCTAACTGATAAGAATCAGTAGTGTCAGTTTATTGTTTTGACTAAATTGTTAGATATGATTCAATGTTCTTTTGAAGAATGAAGAACCAAACCTAGTTTGTCTGTGTTTCTTGGAAATCAAAACGAAGAGCTGGACAGCATACTCCAGCCAAAGCTTTATCAGTTCTGTCTATGAAGAAGGATTTCCTGATGAATCTTGACTTTCATTTTCAGCTAAGGGAGCTATTTGACTTTTACCTAACAATGTAACATTGTTGACTCACGTTCATCATTGATGCATAACAAATCTCACATCTTTTTCTGCAAAACTGCTAACTATTTGTTCCATGTCCTACATTTGCCTACCTAATTATTTATACTTAGGTGCAGAACCTTGCCTTTGTCCCCACCGAATAAACATCCTGTGCTTTTCATCTGCCTTTCCATTTGTGAAGTTCATTTGAATTCCTAGCTTGTCCTCCAGCTTATTTGTAGTCCTTGCAAGCTTTGTTATCTGCAGATTTAAAAACATTGAGATTTCACAATTCTATACTAAAGACAAAGTTCTTAATACTTAGTACTCATCCAAATCTTGAAAGACAGTGTAATCAGGAAATGCTCTTAATCCTTAAACAATGGTCTTTCTCATTGCGAAATTTTGAGCTGTCTGTTCCCAAGTGATGTCAGCATTTTGGGACCGTGTTAGTTTAAGAAGATGAAAGAATGCTTACGTGTTCCAGAATTTACATTAATAGACATCTATATGAAATTGGTAATTTGAGACCAGTTTCTTGAAAGAGCTAGAAAAATTATAACTGATTTTAGCAAGATTCTAGCAAAATTTTAGACAGGCAGGTGAAAAATATCTGTTAATTATTTTTCAAAATTATATGTATTTTATTATTAAAATTTAAATAATTGTAATTTTAGGATGTTTCTGTAGTTCAGAAGTTTCAGGTTGGGTTACTGTCTCTATGAAAAGTGCCTATGTTACTAATGGCAAAGATAAGCTCTTGAGGATGTCTTCTAAAAGGTTATTGCCATCAAAGATTTGATACTATTTCCTATTGGAAGATATTCCTCTGTGTGTGAGGAATGTTACCAGAGTATCTCAGCTGTCTTAGTGATGAGTCAGCTGGTCTAGCTTTATGAAGTTCCTTTTTTTGAATTATATGAGGTCTAGTACCAGGATGGCTACTGTTTTCAGCTGGTCTTAGATGAAAGGACATGCTTGAAGTTGAAGTGTTTTTTGGGGGGTTGGTTTTTTTTGTTTGTTAGTTTGTTTGGATGGGGTTTTTTTTAAGACTCTGGGAGCTTATGGAGGCTTTTTATTTGTATTTTTAAAGAATAGCTCAGTCTGAACTTAAGCTCAGTATTAGAAAGGTTTTCAGAGTTTTGATTTACCTCTGTATCTTGTCATTATATGCTTCTGTTATGTTTAGAGTGGAATTCCAGGAGTCCAGGCCCAGATACAACTGAAAGCCTCTGAAGGGAGTGCTGTCCCTGCAACGTGGGACCCTTGCACCTAATTTTTATGAGGTTTTGGATTCCTATTGGTTGGATTTTAACACTCAGCAAAGCTACATGTGCAACAAATCAGGAAAAGGTGGAATATCCTGAGCACTACAAGAGTTAAAGATCAACCATGACATTAGACAGAAAAATTTACATTTCACATAGAGTGATTTTGATTTCTTAATTTTTTCTTACAACTGTCAGTAAGGTCACCATCACCTAGGTGACAGTTTAAAGTGCTCTTGAGATGACAGTTAGAAGATATTTCATTGAGCAATCCTCCCAGCACTCGTGACAAAATGATAGGGATGGGTTCATCATAAGATTTAATAAAGTTCAAAGAAATTGTCACATGTTGATGCATTGCCTTAAACCAGAGTATGGACAATACTATCAGGAAGGTCAGAACTGTCCAGTGAGAACAGAAATTGAAATTTATATTAGAAAAAAAATCCAAGAAAATTAATTTCCATTTTTAATTATATGTAATGAAGACAAGCATTTGAAATATTTTAAAATCATAGAATCATAGAATGGTTTATGTTGGAAGGGACCTTCAAGGTCATCAAGTTCCAACCACATTGCCCTGGGCAGGGACACCTCCCACCAGACTAGATTGCTCTAAGCCCCCATCCAACCTGCCTTTAAATGCCACAAAAGTTGTGTATGGGGCATCCACAACTTCCCTGCACAACCTGCTCCAGTGCCTCACCATTCTCACAGTAAAGAATTTCTTTCTAGTATCTAATCTAAATCTCCTCTCTTCCAATTTAAAGCCGCTACCACTTGTCCTATCACTACACTTCCTGACAACAAGTCCCTCTCCAGCTCTCCTGTACGCTCCTTCAGATACTAGAAGGCTGCTATAAGGTCTTCCCAGAGCCTTCTCTTCTTCAAACTGAACAAGCCCAGCTCCCTTAGCCAATCTTTATAGGAGAGGTGCTCCATCTCTGTGATCATCTTTGTGGCCCTCCGCTGGACTCGTTCTAACTGTTCCCTGCCCTTTCAATGTTGAGGACTTCAAAGGTGGACACAGTATTCCAGGTGGGGTCTCACAAGAGCAGAGTTCCCAAGTTCATTCCCAAGTCCTTCTCCTCAGGGCTGCTCTCCAGCCATTCTCTGCCCAACCTGTATTTGTGCTTGGGTTTGCCACATCCCAGGTGCAGGACCTTGCACTTGGCTTGGTTGAACTTCATGCAATTTGCACTAGCCCACCTCTAAAGCCTGTCTAGGTCTTTCTAGATGGCATCCCTTCCCTCCAGCATGTTGACTGTGTCACCGAGCTTGTTGTCATCGCCAAACTGGCTGAGGGTGCACTCTACTCTCCTGTCCGACAAATATGTTAAATAGCATTGATTCCAGTACCGACCCCTGAGGAACACTACTCGTTACCAGCCACCACTTGGACATAGAGCCATTGACCACAACCCTTTGAGTGTGGCCATCCAGCCAGTTCCTTATCCACTGAGTTGTCCATCTTCAAATCTATAACTTTTCAGTTTTGAGACCAGGATGTTGTGTGGGACAGTGTCAAGCGCTTTGCGTAAGTCCAAGTAGATGACATCTGTTGCTCAG
>VZTM01015165.1:0-10145 GCA_013400555.1 Jacana jacana | reverse complement strand
GATTCGGGTGCTTGCTGGAATGGCATCCTGATTGATGGCGTCGGGCTCGACTGCTCCTGGCCGCGGCACTTGTTGTCTCTGATGTCCCTGGCTAGATTCAGTTCTGCCTGGGCTTTCATTTGTCTGATCTGGCTCCTGGCTGCTTGGACAGTTTCTCTATATTCCACCCAGTCTACCAGTCCTTGCTTCCACCTTCTACAGGCCTCCTTTTTAGTCCTGAGACCACCCAGCAATTCCTTTGTCATCCACGCAGGCCTTCTGGCTATTTTGCCTGACTTTTAATTTTTGGGATGCACCTCTTCTGAGCTTGGAGGAGGTGATCGTTTAATATTAACCAGCTTTCTGGTTATTGTTGTTGGGTGTCAATACTAAGCCATATTTCTCCCAGGAATAAGGTAGGAAGGGATGTATCTTCAAAAACTATTGGGATGTAAGACAGAAAAATAATCACAAAATTTGTACCAGAAAGGCAGTCCATACTTTATATGCACACTATGTCTATCCACCAAAACCATAAACAGAGGAATTTGCTTTATTAATTTCAAAGTAAAAGTTAACACAAAATTATTTTAGAAGAAGAAAGTTCTTGCACCTCTATGGATATGGTGGCAAATACATAAAATTAAAGAACTCAAATTAGTTTAAAATTTGTTGAATTCCACAACTGGCAACTTGTTACAGTTTAATTCCTACAAGGAAAAGTTCTTACACAGAAAAAAAAAAAAAAAGGCTCGTCATAAATACTGCTGCATTATGTTCCCCTCATTTGTATACAACTTAAAAATGTCATTCATGCTTTTGTAGAAGGGTTCTTCAAAGGAAAAAGAAATGTTACTTAAAATGATATAATGGCTTTCGGGATCTACAAAGATAAGTAGTTATAAGAGTATCTGTTTCAAGTCTTTAGTAATATCATTAAACATAGTGAGAAAGGCTTACAAGATGTGAAACTATGATAGTGATAGTGCACAGATAATACGTAAGAATAATAGAATTCCGTCTCTCATCTTGACTAAATGTATTTAAATCTTCATTAACAGTGAGGGCTATAGGTCAGTCATCAGTCTCTTAACTGTTCTCAATAAAACCAGACTGGATATCCCAGGGGAGGCTTAGCAGGGCTGGAAAATCGTCTAGGACTTTTGTAAGGAGACCAGAGAGCCATAGCACTGATAGTGATGTTTTTGTGTCTTTGTTATTTTCACTGCTTCTGTTGTGAGCCACAAAGTTCTTTTCTTTTCAAAGAAAAAAATAAATAAATTAGGGGAACCATTAACAGCAGACATGAAGGATGAGAGGCTTTCCTTGAAAAAGAAGGGAAATGCAGATGATATGTGGTGACATTTAACATTTACCAGGAAGGATGGGAGTTGCTGGGTTTCAGTGCCTGAAACCAGAAGACAAACAGTGTGAATCACTTAGCCATAAACAATAAAGAATTAACTTCATTTTTGTATTAGTCATTGGAAATACATTTTTCTCTCTTGCTTGCATCTCGCTCTTTGTCAGTAGATGAAAGAAACTTTCTTTTACAAGTATTTACATTCTATAATATGGAGCAACCCGCTTCAAACTTTAACAGCTTTGTACTGTTTGGTACCTTTCTAAACACTCATTCAGTTACTAATAAGATGATCTTATTATGCCCTCAGTTCAGTTGTGAATTGCTGTTGGTCACCCAACCCATTAGCTAAGGCAAAACACACAGCAATTCAGCCTGACATACTTAATGAGAATTCCAAGGCCACTTAATTTATCAGCCTTTAACATTAGGATACTTCAGCAAAGCTTCATTTTTACAAATGGTATGTGCTGAATCTTTTGACAATACATAATGATCTTCATCACTGTGAAGCCTGTGAATAGAATAATCTGATCAGTTCATTAAGACCAGAGAGGTCTCAACACACTAATAATGACATTGTTTATGCTCCAAACACTGAAGACAAAATTAATTTCTGGTGTAATTCCATAAACTTTAATACAATGGCTCCACAGATACTTTCAGCCTAAGGAAAACAAGTACTTCCTTTAGAAAAATAGAGAGAGTTATTCATGTTCTTCAAAGAAATACAAGTCTTGTCTTTAAGAGTGTTTCATAGAAGAATGTTTTAGGCAGAATCTCCTCCATTTAGAGTGTTGAAATTAGATTCCTCTACAAGCAGAGGTCAGTGGAGCTCTGCCAATTTCTGTGCCACTGCAGAGAAATAAAGTTCTGAAGTATGCTGGTCATGGTGGAGGGAATTTCCTTTTGGTACTTCTACTAGTTACAGTATGAGTCCTGGACGCTTTCACACCCGTTCAGTTAGAATTGACTTTATGATTACAGAGCTGGAGCCATGCCTGTGATAACTCCTTTCTCTCCTGCGGTAATCAGAAGTACAATTTAGCAAGGCTTTGGAACCCATTCATTTTGGAAGAATAATTATTTGTCTGCCTATCTATTCATGTCTACATGAATGAACAACTTCATCAAATCACTAAATTTGCAGCCTAACTTAATGATTTGGTTAAGAAACTCAACTCTTCCAATAAACTAATACAAAATCTCTCATATTTCCCAGTATTGAAATATATCTGGGACAGCCTGCACTCAACATTATACGTGTACAAAAAGGAACATGATTTTATGCAAGAATATATTGCCATGACTTCATGATTCTGATGCTCACCTATTGTCATTGCTAACTCATTCTAAGGAAGAAGTAATCTTTATCTGCAAATATTCACAATTTCAACAACTTTTCTTTAAGAAGCACTAATTATTGTACTCCCTAGAAATCTGAAGAGTTAAGGTGAAGAAAGGTTGTTATCATAACATTTAAAATTAGTTTGCATTGTTCCTAGTACAATATCTCAATGCTCTAGCTTGTTATACACACTGTGAGGAATCAAAACATGGTAGATAAATGATTACCATGTTTAAGAATGACTTTGCCAAGTTTTATAGCATGAAGATCTCAGTCGTTTCCCTTGCCCTGTTAGAGTGTGTGCTCATTCAGATATTTCTTTCTTGACAGATAGAAATTAAAATGTCAGCCTCTACAGTTATTTCCCTCTTCCCCAAATAAATGATTTGATGGAAGTTTAGCTACAATCCAGATAAAATATGTAAGGGATTTTTTTTGTGAAACAAAGAAAACAGAAATAGCTCAGAGATGAGATTTTTTTAAGAGTTAAGGATGAGATAGTTTAGATCCTTTTTTTCTTGCTTTTTCCCCTCAGAAATAGTGCTGTAGCCGGCTTTGCCCAACACAGTTTGACTGCTGCCCACAAGTAAAATGGGAATATTAAAACAAAGAAGCGGACATGCTGCTTCCTCATCACACAAGGTTGCAAATAAAGAGAAAAGCTGTTACCTGTCACTGACTCCTTTGCATGAGACATATTTGCTTTCATACTCACCACAGTCAAATTATATATTTAAGAAACAGATGTTAAATCTTCTCTGTTCTGTGTAAATTAGCACTTTCCCCTATTTTATTAGTATTTTCATTAAAAGGCACATTCTTTTTTCCAGTGAAGCAGCGTTCTGACAGTGTATGAACATTTTCATTCCTAGTGAAATAAATTACAATTTTTCTGAAAAATGTAGTCTGTTTTCCCCTACTGTGCATTGTCTACTTCTTTTCAGGACAGGCTTTCTCCCTGGGAAATGTATTTTAGACAGTTTAATATGTTAAAAGTTGCTTTTTAAACACACCATATGAGGTTTTTCCAGTTCCATATGCTAGATGAATGCATATTTAATTTATATAACACCCAGAACAGATTACAATAAAATTTTTCATATGAGATGTGGTAAAAATGTCACCAATAGCTCATTTTTATTTTTTGTCATTGTAGGCTACATATTTAGGTCAGATTAAATTGCAAAGAAAATAATGACTCAAATATCAGTAAGTAGTGTTTGTTATACACCAAACAAGACTTCTGTTCCTAACTAGAAAAGGTTTTAAATACAGGAAGAATTTGAAATTGCAATTTGGCAAAAGAAAAAAATAAGAATATAACTATTAAAGCTTTGGTTCTGACTTAAAATAGCTACTCTTATCATAGAGCCACTGAATAAATCTTTACTTATCTATTGGACATTGCTTACAAGAGTGTAACAATATGGGATTTTTGTCGTGCCAACCTTTCTCTAAAGTATTGTGGAATATTACAGGTTGGAAGGGATATGTAGAGGTCATCTGGTCCATCTTAAATGATTTAACTGCTGGAGATTTAATTATATATAATCTTTTCAACAACATGCTCCACTGGAAAAGATGCTACATGGGAGGGGAAACATCTCTTTATTTTATTCCTTAAAGAGTTTTTATCATTTGTAGAATCTGCAGAATTTTTCTTGATAACACTAGATTATTTATTTTGCTAGTTAGTTATATACTCTGTTATAGCAGTGGAATCTCCAGGAGTTACAAAGGATAAATAAATCAGGGCAAATATTTGGCTTATTTGCTTCATGTTTTCACTGAAGATGAAGATATATTTTGCTTCAATGTAATTATTGACCTCCTCTTTGCTTTGGTCAATACTTAGTTCTTGACTCAAATAATCTCAATAGATATCCAAATAAAGATCGATATATGGTTATTGAAATCAGTTGGAATTATATATATGTAGGGAGCAAATAATGGGTTTCCAAGAATTTTCCATTAATGGCTTACATTTCTAAAAAACAACACTTCTCAGTAGAAAAAATACCATCTTTATCCTTGCCAGTGGTATTAAACCACCTGAAATTTTCTATATTCTTTTCTTTAAAAGTTACTGTATGTTAGCTTTATGTATTCTAAGAAATCTGTTAAGAATTGAAAAATTCTTACGAAAAGAGAAGAGGTCTTGAAATTAATATGTTCCCAGCGTAGTCATGAATTTCCTTCTATTCCTTCTCCATTTACCAAGTTGGGGAAAGAGAAGCAGTTGTACCATGCAAGATACCTCCTCCACCTTTCACGTGATCCTGCATAGGCCATGCCATACTTTGTGTGGTTGGTGTTTCTTTCACAGGTCAAGTAGAGACCTTCTGAAAGTTCAGTCTGCCTAATACTGGATATTGCCAGTATACGTCACAGTTATTTTTCTTTTCTCTTCTAAGGATGAATGCTCATTTCTATTGTCTTATGCTTATACATGAACTGAAATACTGTCTACTAATAATACCACACATTTATCTCCATTCTTCCCCTGTATATTAAATATGGATAGAATCAGATTAATATCTTTTAAAATGTAGAAAAATATTAATAATATTTGGGGGCTGAATGTTGGTCAGGTTTGCAGGCCTTTTCAATTCAGTGTTCCTAATTCTCTAATGAAAAAGGATTCTTATCTGCCCTGTTTCCCAGATTTACTTTTAAGGCACTTCTTCAGCTACATGTTGGTGCTTTCTCTTCATAGCTCTTTGGCCTTCTTACAGAGAGGAGGGCAGAAAAATAAACAACCCCAAAACAAAACCCCCATATCACAGCACAAAACAGCTGAGGTTGCAATTATCTTAAGAAGCAGATAGTTAAAATGCAATTACAGAGACCCATCACTTGCATGAGTTGCAAGTAATAAATATTGAATGAAAGCTAAAAGCAAAGGGCTTGTGGAAAAGTTCACTAAATCAATTTATACAACAAAATATGAGCAAATGCCTAAAAAGATTTCTCTTTTCCTGCTAACAGGCTGAATTCATTGGTAAAAATATTTGTTGCCAAATAAATGTGTTGCTTAATGATCCACAGAAAAATTAACCTGTCACTTTACACACTATTTTACTAAATCCTTTCCAGACTCTTTTTATATTAAGCCTCTATTATTAATTTGAAGAGATTAGATATTTGTTTAAATACATTCAATGTTTCCCGATAAAATGTTCAAAATAAATGTTTCAGAAACTCATTGATACCAGAGAAATTACTCTGATATTACTATTGAAGTTATTCTTGAAATATAAGGCCCTTGCCGAATGATACTTATTGCTGTAATGATACAAAGAAGTTCAGGGTCAATCTCTACTTACTGCTAAATTCCATAGATTTACAGATTGACTGAGGCTGGCAGGAATCTTTGGTGATCATCTAGTCCAGCTCCCCGCTCAGAGCAAGGTCAGCTAGAGCAGGGGTTGCCCAGGACCATGTCCAGCTGGGTTTTGAATATCTCCAAGGCTGGAGACCCTGCAGCCCCTCTAGGCAATCTGTGTTAGTACTTGATCATGCTCATAGTGAAAATTTTTTTCTTTCTTTAAAATAATATCTTAAATATTTCAGTTTGTGCCCATTTTCTTTGCTTTTGCTCTTGCCGGTACTGATGCACATTGAGATTATCCTGAACCTCTCAAGGCTGATCAGTCCCAGCTTTCTCAGTGTTTCCTTGTAAGTCAGATGCTTCAATTATCTCAGCATCTTTGCAGCCTTTTGCTGGACTTGCTCCAGCATGTCCTTGTCTCTCTTGTACTGGGGAGCTGATAACTGGGTGCAGCTCTCTAGCTGTGTCTTGGCAGTACCAATTCAAGGGGAAAGCTCACTTCTCTTGACCTGGAAATTACTGGAAGTACTTTTCTGAATGCAGACCAGGATGCCATTGGGAGTCTTACTTCTCAAATTCTTTGATACTGGGATTTTTAATCAAAATTAAGAATAACACAAAAAATAAATATTTTATTGTGCCACTTTCATTATGTGAACGTATACATATATTTTTTGGTTCTGTATTAGATCACTTATGTATGAGTCTTATTTGCAATCACAAGCAGCAATGCAACAATAAGTGACAATCAGAATTTTCCTCAGCTTTGGTACAGAGCCTACAACACTGGATAAATATAAAAAGAGAACACAGTTCGTGCACCAAATAATGTACACTGTCAAGCAAAGAATCTCTTAATGCTTTTTAGGCAGAACCAAATTTCTTCAAAGTGGGTGGTGTGTTTGCTTATTATAGCTCAGCTGTTAGCTACAGTTTAAATATTATATTTGAAAGAAATCATACTTTGCATTTTAATATAGAGAAATAAGTTGATAGGAGGAAAAAATAATAATTGTGTAGCCTTGTTTTATCTTCCACACATTATTTGGGACTTTTAGAGGTAGTGGTGATGTCTGCTTGTAAAAGAAACACACACCAGCCTGAATTTCAAATGGCATTCCAGATAAAAATAATAAAAACCTTCTGATGTGATAAAGGTGACTATTCTTTAAATAGAGATATCCTTTCTGAAAGCTGGATGATAAAAGGTTTAAGATAAGATTCTGTCATTCCTGTTTACCCAACTAACCAGTCAGGCTTTAGTATTACTGCTCCTAAACACAATTGCAGCGCCATGAAGACATTTCTGACTTGATGTGGATGATGGTCATGCTTTTGAAGAAAATTTCTGTGCCATGCCCACTTATTGTTCCCGGGTCCACATTACAAAACTCTGAGTATGACCCAGATTCCTTTCTGCTGAAACAAAACTGGAAAATACACCCTCAGAGAATGCTTAATACACTCCAGCTCTAAAAGATATTCAGTGTCAGGGATCAAATCAGAGGTCATCTATGTTTTTAAGAAACAAACAGACTGTCATTGGGGCGGAGTCTGGTTGTCAGATATTTGTTGCCCATGGCTAGGTACTGGAAGATCTAAGTTTGGAAATCAGAAATCCTTGTACTCACTGCTTTGCTCCAAATACCAGGAAATTAACAGCAGCATTAAAAACCCCAAAGAACTACAAGATTTAACAACTAGTAAATTATCTCTTTTTAAATAATACACTTTAGTTTTATTCTCTTAAGGAGCATGAATATAATAGAGATATCCAAATTAAGTACAAAAATTTTGCAGTCCCAAACAAATACATGCTGAACATGTTACCTTTCTTTAGATGGTTGATTTTGAATTGATCTATTTAAATTCTCTTCAGACAGCAATTAGTCATAGACTGTCAACAAGTAAAAATAAGTCTGTAATTATTAACTCATAGGGATATGTTGCTGTTCATAATCAGATACAGATATGATATCCAATTTTATAATTTCATAAAAATGTTCAAGCAAATTACAGCCTTGTAATAACTCGATGGCAGTTTTATCTTTGATATTATCTTTGTTGCTAGTTAATATTGGCATAGCATCTTCTTGTAAAAACAGTTGTCTTTCTAATCAAGTGTAGTACATGGTAAGGATAAAATGTGTGCTAATGAAGAAGCAATGCACACTGGAAATATTTGAACAGTTTTACTTTCAATTTTTCTATTTAAAAAAAGAACAAACAACAAAAAACCCCAAACTCCAAAACAAAACAAAACCGCCCACCAGACCCCTTATTAATCTGAAACTATTTGTGGACAAGCATCTGGCCACCTACATACCAGTCATATCTCAGCACTTAGTTCTGATGCTGAGTAAGTACACTGTTACAATGGGATTTTTTTATCCAAGCTACTGATATCACAGGTACTGAATGTTCCTATAACGATATGACTTGCAAACAGATGGTGTGAATACAGCAAGAGAAAGTAGGATGAAAATCCTGTTCAGATAGTGGGTTGGGACACTGCTGAAGGCTGGTGTCAGACTCGCATGTTTTAGAGGGGGCTGAGGCCTGTCCAAAGGTATTTGCCAGTTTTTTTCAATCCGTTGTACAAGGTTGGTTTCTTTCTGTGGTACCCAGATTCTGGTACAATATTTTCTACTGTGCATTTTGCTGCAATATCCTTTTTTGCTGCTTTTTAAAAACCCATTGACTATTACTGTCAGATAGTTGAGTCTGGTTCCCAGAATGGCAACCCCTTGCTCTGGGTGCCAGAAACAGCAGTATCACTCCTATGTTCTGGACAGGCTATGCACAGATATCTTTGCTGCAGGAAAGGATATCGAGAAGCGTGGTTTTAGTTTTCATTTGGGTCATTTAGATAACTATGTTCAAGCAGCAGGTCTGGTGGAAATGTTTAGGCAATTCTGAAAGGAGAGTGTTTTGTATGTTTCTGCTGCTCTACTGCTTTTTCTGGTTTCACTTCAGTTAGATTGTTTCAGAGTGGTGTCAGAAGGAAAAAAAACAGAGGTTGTTCCAAATCTTCACTGATTACACCAAACACAAGGCATGTAGTATTAAGGATAACCTTAGAATCCTTTTTTAGTCATTTCTTCCCCCTTTAGATTATTTTGAGATACACTGCAAATGACAGTTTCAGTAAGTATATAAGGGGATGATGGGATTAGAAGAAGAGCCTAGAGACTGTAACAAGCACAATAGTCCAACTAACAGTCCAGAAGAGCAGAGCAGAAGATGACAGAGAGAACACAGCAGTTCAAAAGTTGAAAAATACTCATTAAATAAGATGTGATTGCACCATTAATTTTTCCCTTTTTCTTGTGATTATCCAGCTTTTCTTCTGCAACCTTATTTTCCCAAATACCAACAGTACTGGGGCTAACAGGATCTCCTAATTTTATTTCTATGGTTCAAAATTCACCATGGGTATTTGCTCCAACAACTTGGACTTTCAGCTGGCCTTCCAACCAAGCTATTCAAGCTTCAGCTTCTAGAGTTCGGTAAGACTAGGTATATGTAACACAGCTGTGTCAGGCAACGTGTATGCATTTCAATTATTATAAAACTAGTTTCAATGGCAAACAATAAAAGTGGTAAGATCTCCAACTGTTGATCATTGACATATCCATTTAGCTCTTATTACTGCTGTACTGATCATGAATGTTGGATGCATGGATAAGAACAGAAATATGCAAAAAAAACCCCACAGTTTGGGAAGAGGCCAGTTGAACCAAATTTACTGGCACAATTATATAAGATGATGACTTTGATTTGTATAACCTGTGACTGACTAAGGGAAGTTAATTACTATTCCAGCCAGCAAAAATAAAATTTTTTATTCAGCAATATTTTTCAGACCCTCACACTGAAAGTGCCATTGTATGGCCACCACAGAAAAATCTGAATAAATATTGTCCCATTCTGTTAAAAATGAAAGAGCGTAATATGCTGTAAAATGTGGGAACAACACAGCATTGAGAGAAGGAAAAAAGAGACAGCAGATGCTGTTTTCCAGACTAAATCTCCTCTGATGCACTCCAGGGACCTCATTTAATCAAGCATTATTCTCACACTTCATCACGTATATTATTCAGAAATGATGAAGAATTCTGGGA